>JBBYHQ010204775.1:0-49211 GCA_038382645.1 Spergularia azorica
CACCTATTGTGAGGTGTCGTGTCGGTGTCGGTGTCCGACACGGTGTCGGACACGGACACGCTAGATCATGGAAGTGTGCGTGCTACCTAGCTGGAATGTTTAAACAAGGTCAATTGAGAATTGGATGATTGCACATGGAATTTGATGTTTACAAATTACAATAAGAGCCGCCTAATTAAAGTCAACTCTATTAGAGCATAATAAAGATCTTATATCTTAGTAGAGAATAATATTGTTTAGGTATAAATATTCTATTTATGTAAACATATTATTCTCATGATATTTTAGGTTAGTGTTTATATTACGGTAACACTATATCTTGTAACCTATATAAACATCTATGTATTCATCAATAATACTAAGTCAGTTTATTGTGTGATACTTCAATTCCTTACAAACTCAAACAAAACAAAGCTCTAAGCTGATCAAAGTCTACGTAATAATTTAATTGATTTCATTCCTACATTCCTACATTTCGTAATATATCTTAATTGCTCTTTTTTTTCTAACAGTGCAATATTAATGTTAATGAAGTTCATCATTCTATAATCTTCTGAAACCAAAATTCTTGTGACTGTAAATCTTATGCTCATATCTTTTCAGAAGAAAAAGAGTGTTGAGCTGAGTACATTTCATCATTTTTGAGCTGATCATACGTACCGCGACATCAGAACTATATCAGCTTGAATTGATACATCAAGATGTTGGGTAATTAATCTCATCCATTACTATGAACAAGAGTGATTTTACATTTTTACTATGTTACAGTGTTTGCATATCTTGTTGATTACATGAGTTTTACGCGATTTCATGAAATGCATTCCGACTGTAGGGAAGTGTACGTATGTACATGATTTATTTCTTTAGTACATGATCATTTCATACTATAACAAGTTAAATCTGTACATTGTTCTGATAATTGATGAAATTTTGCAGATTTTATGACATGAGCTGATGTGTTTGGCTACTACATACTGTGGCTCATGATGGTTTACCTGACTAATGTCTGGAAGATCAGCATTACTCATGCTGCTGCAATTGTCAATGTATGGATGGGTTTAGTGAAAGTTCTGCCTCTAGCCATTGCTCATGTTGTTGATGCTTTCCTTGGTAATTTTCGCGTTCTCCTCTTCAGCAGCCTTTGTCACACAGCTGTAAGTGATACCCGATACTACTATATATGGTAAACAATTATCGTTAAACAAATTTTTGTGTAAGATTGTCTTATGGTAGGACGAGATTAGGATTCAAAATTTGCGTAAGACTGTCCTATAGTAAGACATCGATTATTATTGACTATTGCTCTTTATCATGTGTAGGGACTTGGAATGATATGGATGTCAACTCCGCCTGTATTAGCCAAATCATACGGAAACTGTTCAGAATACAAGCCTGAATGTATAGGAAACCTGCAAAAACAGCTTTTGTATGCAGGGCTAGCCCTTACAGCTGTGGGAATGGCTAGTCATTCTGTCTCTCACGCGGCTTTTTCAGCTGAGCAACCACACTATAGAGGTGGCTGCTACTGCAATTACATCCAGTGTCATTGCTGTTGTATCCAGTGTCGATTTAACTTGGTTGGTGTGGCCGCGCTACTGGTAGTTGCTTTCGTGAAACCATGGGATGTCCTGTTCGGAATTTCAGCCATATTGGGTGTGATTTCACTTCTAATTCTGTTATTTGGAACTCCTTGGTACGTCAAGGTTGCACCTCAAGGAAGCTCCCTCACTACTCTATTTCGCGTTCTTTTTGCTGCTTCGTCCAATATCTCCCTTAAGAGGCCGGAAAATGTGAATGAGCTACACGAAAACTTTACTCTTGATGCATCTACCTTAATCCCTCACACAGAGGGCCTTAGGTAAAACTCGACTTTTATTTCAGTTCAGTTCAGTTCAGTTCATTTTAGTTCAGTTCAGTTCATTACAGTTCAGTTCAGTTCATTTAACGGTTTCCTAATTTGTACTATTGTCTCAGGTTCCTTGACAAGGCTGCTGTTAAACTACCAGATCCTGCAATTCCTGAACAAGTGCCAAGCAGATGGAAGCTATGCAGGGTGAGTGAAGTAGAAGGAACCAAGGCCTTCATACGCGCGCTTCCAATATGGATGACATGCATATTATGTGGTGTTATATCTTCTTTAGGCTCTACATACTTTCTAGAGCAAGCCAATACAATGAACCACAAGTCCGGAAAAGGCCGAAAAATCCCTCTAGTCCTCTTATTGTGGCTATATGCACAATTTAGGTTGGTTTTCAACATGTTTTTCCTAGGTGTAGTCACCTTAAGTCAGCTGTTTGGGGTAGGAAATCGTCATCTCCCTCGTGTAGGGATCGCTGTAGCAATGTTTTTCTCAGTCCTCTGCTGCATTACAGCTGCAGCAGTCGAATCTAAGAGACTCGGAATTGTGAGGAGCCATGGCTTAATGGACAAGCCAGACGAAAGAGTGCCTATGAACATTTTTTCAGTCTTACCACAATTTATCTTTTCAGCTGCTTCTGATGGGCTATTTTACGTCGTAGCTGGCTGTTTTGCACTTGATCAAGGGCCTATACTGATGCTTAAGCAGTTCAGTTATTGCACATTCGGGTTTTTCGGACTTGGATACGTAAGCAGCCCTGTATTTGTTCATGTTGTTGGGTTGATTAGTGAAAAAGCAAGTGGTAAAAATTGGTTTCAGAGCACATTGAACCAGAGCAGATTAGACAATTATTACTGGGTTTTAGCTGCATTAGCTGCTGTAAATCTTCTTGTTTACGTGGTTTTGGGGATCTATCATCGGTATCAAGAGTCGAGACTTGAGCAGTATCCACAACTAACTATCACGATAATGGATGATTCCGCATTCTGAAGACGATATTAGCCAAAAAATGCGCTAGGGGTGTAACTTGTAAGTGTAAATCTTTAATCTTGATGTGTTCTTGGTCATGTAGTTGAAGACAAAGATTTATTAGATATATAATATATTGATCAAAAATTTATATCAGACCTATCTTTGCAAAATGTGATACTATAGGACTCATTCGTTATTACTTCTAGCTTATATTGTTTCAAAACAAAAGGATCCACCATTTACTTTTCGGGACAACTATTAACACTTCTCCGTGTTCTTCCAACACTCCGACTCACTCAATTATCTTTTGAAGTAAAATATAACAAGTGAAAATGCTCGTTGGTCGACATTTGTAAAGTGCCAATAGTTTTTTTTACATTGATCTATTATAATTATAATAAACCCGTTAACGATATGAACGCGAGTGACCATACCATTCCTCGCAAATTATAGGTTGTAACACTTACTCTATACAACTACAAGTTGATGTAAATTAAGCACCGATCAATGACAAATTTCAACACAATAGGTGGAAACAGAATATTTCCAATTCTTAATTAGCTTGTCCCAAGTACAGCATGGCCATTATTCCAGTTGGCTAAGTATTGACTGTGTTTTTTTGCAAAGTCAACGTTGACTTCAACCTTCGGAAACTACTACTCAATTCAAGTCAACTAGCCGTAATTTAGCTAATAATAATGCATGATTACTTGAACGCATTATTACTTCATAGCAAAAATTCCCATTCTTTGTGATTTTTTTGGCAGATTGTAGAGTATTCGTCAAGATGGGGATAGTCTCCCGCATAGTAGGTACGTAATTTCAACGTTACGTTATTGATCATTTGGTTACATACATTTTCGTTACGAGGTTAATTAATCGTGCTATGATTATATGATGTTTTTGTGAAACGAGTCACCAATATATAATACGGGTTTGCTACTATGATTGAGTGCAGGGTTAATGTGGGCGGATTTTTTCGCCTACTACGTATTGTGGATGATGATGACATACTTGACTGATGTTTGGAAGCTCGATTTCACGCATGCGGCCGCCATTGTTAACATCTGGAGAGGGGCAGTATGTGTAATGCCTGTGTTCTTTGTCTTTGTTGCCGACGATTTTGTGGGTAACTTTTGTGTCCTGCTGCTTACAAGTCTCTCCTACGTTGTTGTAAGTCGTCTTCGATCTCGATTAATTCATTAATTCCCTCTCCTGATATTGAATCTTGATGAAACTTGTTTAAACTAGCTAGTGTTTAAGTGAGTTCGATTTCTAGATATGTAGAATCTAAAACTCTATGTTTTAATTCAACTAAAAGTCTGAAATGATTGTTCAAATTAAAAAGACGAGTATACTTTATTTTAGCTGAAATTTCAGAGTTGATTTCGATTTTCTTTCCGGGAAATTTTATCTAATTCTTATCATCAATTCGTTCCTTTTTGGTAAATTATGGGCTTGAATGATGTTGGTGCAACATTACAGAAATGAAGGATTGGTTATCATAAAACATACTCCCTCCGTCCCAGCTCAAACGCCACGTGGGCCATTTGTATTGGAATAAGAAAAACTAGTAACGAAAGTAAAGTAGTGGTAGTGGAAGAAAATTAGGAGATAATTGGAGAGAGAATGTGAAGATTAACAAAAAGTAGGAGAGAGAATGTGAGAGTGAGTGGAAAGATTAGAAAAAGTAGGAGAGATAATGATGTCCCAAAATAGATGGGGTGTTTGAGTTTGGACGTCCCGAAAAGGTATATGGGGCGTTTGAGCTGGGACGGAGGGAGTCCTGGGGAGTAATTCCACGAAAACTTGGATAAGACGGTCCTACTAAACTGCTGTGTTAAAATTGGCTTGTAATGTATGTACTATGTAGGGACTTGGGCTGTTGTGGATGTCAACCCCACCGGTACTCGCCAAGGCAACCGGAAACTGCTCGGAATACAAACCGGAATGTATCGGAAATGAGCAAAAACAAGTCTTTTACGCTGCGCTCGCCCTTACGTCCGTAGGAATGGCCGGTCACCTGGCCTCTCTACCGTACTTCATGGCCGAACAAATGGAAAATATAGCCACGGAATTCGCCGGAAATGTTGCGAAAATGGCGGACATAGGTAATAGAGAGGGCAATGCTGGGTGTTGTTCGATTTGTTGCGCAGTTTGTGGCCCATTTTGCGGGATTTTCGTCAGCATTTTAATCGTGATTGTCGGGATCATGGTGGTCAGTTTAGTCAAGTCATGGGGTGTTCAATTTGGTTTGTGTGCGCTCTTTGCCGTTGCTTCGCTTCTTATTTACGTTACCGGGGTTCGCTCGTACAAGTACGTTAGGCCTAAAGGGAGCGCCATCACCACGATTCTTCGAGTCATCGTTGCGGCCTTCTCTAAGTTGTTTTGCAGATGTCCGAAGGATGTGAATGAGCTGTATGAGAAGCGTGATGTCGCTAATGCGGAGGTCGTATTGTTGCCTCATACCAATAGTCTAAGGTATATATTATCACGGGACATAAATTATATGCACGCGTTTCTCAAGTCTTACCAATTTATCTGTATCTTTGACACTATCTATTGTACGCGTACGTCTTATGTTAATTATTTGTATGTGGTCGCGCACGTACAGGTGTCTTGACAAGGCTTCAATCATACTACAAGAGCCAGGATTAGAGCAACAAGAACAAAATCGATGGAGGCTATGCAGAGTAACAGAAGTAGAAGCAACCAAAATCGCAATACGTATGGTTCCCTTGTGGATGACGTTTATATTTTGCGGAGTTGTATCCGCCATTGGCGACACATACTTTCTCGAGCAAGCTAAGAGCCTAAACCCGAAACTCGGGCGCATAAAAATACCTCTAGTCCTTTTCCTGTGGTTTTACGACCAAGCAAAGAGTCTCCTGTCCAAGATATTTGTTAAATATCGCGGTCGGGTTTGCTCGTGGCTCACCTGTAAGGAGACGCTATGTTCCCCCTGTAGGAGTAGCAGTAGGAATGGTATTTGCAATATTGTGTTGCATAACAGCAGCAAGAATCGAGTCGAAAAGGCTTGAAACCGTGAAGAGACACGGCTTAATTGACAAGCCAGATGAAAGAATACCTATGACCATTTTTTGGCTATTGCCACAATTTCTATTGCTTGGTGGTTTAGATGGGATTCGAGAGTGGAGTGTGTCGTATTTAGTCGTCGATCAAGCTCCTACCGTGATGGTTAAGTACTTTGCCTTCTTCTTAGAAGCCGTGTTCGGAGTTGGGATGATGGGGAGTGCATTATCGGTCCATATTGTAGGAAAGATCAGTAGAAAGAAGAGTGGAACAAGTTGGTTTCAGAGTACATTGAATAAGAGTAAGTTGGATAATTACTACTGGGTTTTGGCTGCACTGAGTGCTGGAAATCTTCTTGTTTACGTTGTTGTGGCAAGCTTTTACAAATACAAGGATCCGATCATACCGGAGTTGGAGGAGCCAGAGTTTGGTGAAACTGAGGAAAATATATTTCAGAGTGACTTGTGATGTGTGTTGATGGAGAACATTGTGAATTGGAGCCTTGGAGGCCTTTTGTGTGTGTGAAATATGATAGGGCGTCATTGGCAATACAAGTCTCACTACCACCCGATCCCGTCTAAAGAGTTAGTAAGCGGGTTTGGATAACTTGGCACCAATAGATTAAAACATGTCACTAATTTTTTTTTATGTTGAATATTTTAAATGTTAAAATATCGATGACATAGGGTTGTATATCGCCATATTGATGACTCTTTATACTCCGTAGTAAATTTGCGTGCAACAATTTCACAAAGTCAAAAATATTATTATGATGTCAGTCTACTAATTTGATTTACTTCTTATACCATGTGTTAACCTAGTGAGTAGTGATCGACATGAAACCGATGAGCTACAAAATCGTACAATTATCCAAAATATATACTTTCGAGAAGGACGTACTAAACCAAACTATCAAACAATGATCTCCTCACAAATCATGTTTTTTTCACTTTTTTTTGCTAGATTATTAGGTGCATCAAGACTAAGAATGATTACCACAACTATTAACATTCCTCTCGTGTCTAAACGATCTCGAAAGTCGAAACATACCACTCAAAACAGAGGCCCAATCCGCGAAATAAGTTAGAGCTATCCAATTGAATCAAATTGACTGTAACCCTAAACGGAACGCTAAACCCCCAAAAGCTACTCAGAACCCCAGCAACGATCTCCGAACAGATTTTGAGCAATTTTCGAGCCAAGTTAACCCTGCAAATTCCGCCCAAATCAATCTAGCAACTGCACAGGTAAATGTTAAATCCCTTTTCCGTATTTTTACATCGCTGTTTTTTCAATATTTGATCGAATTTTCTGATTTTCTGTTCATTGTAAATGGTAAATTTTAGGGTAAAAAATATGGGTTTAATCTTGATTGAACTGGGGATCGGATGAAAAGTTACTGAAGGTTAATTTGAAATGTGATTGATGGGTTTTCTATTTTTTTTTTTTTTTTTTTTATTGTTGTATTGGGTAAAAAAATTGAAATTAAGATGGAAAAATTGCATTTTGTAGGATTAATTTGATAATGTTCTATCAAAGTTTGGGACTTTTTTTAATATGATGGGTTATTTTAATTGATGTAATTGGGATTTTACCCATTTAATTTGATGGTGAGATTTGGAGGTGTGAACTTGTTTTGTTGATCATTTGTGAAAACTTTGAATTGGGGCATGAAAATGGGGAAATGTGGGGTATGAAAGTTTGAGACTTTATTTGGACGACATAAAAATGAGTTTGTTAAAGCGTACCGAGGTCGGTCTTCTTGGTGGTGTTCTAGGTTGTTTGGAAGAATGGAGGGTTGGGGGGAGAGAAGTATCTGCATATGCTGAAACTGGTGTGGGAGGATGCTGACTCATAGTATAGAGCAACGGGCAGTCGAGATTGTTGTCGTGCTGTTAGTTTTAGATTCGGCTTCAAGTGCTTTTGCTGGTGCCATGTTTCTTGAGCTTCAAACTTCTCCTACTCACTGTCTTAAGTTATTCATGGATACCAAGTGGGTTCTTTTTCAAGCATGTGATTGTTACAACAGTATGCATTTTTGCTTTTGTTGATTATCGAGGATTTGATATACCCAAATGTGAGTGACACATTGGAGAAAGATGAGAGGGTTGATGAATTCATTAGCAAAAAGAGTTGCTTTTTCCATGCTAGTTGGTGCTGGAGATGTCATTTGGGGTTGTGAAGTGTCTCTCACTATCTCCCCTTCTCCTTATTGGTGGTGTCATGTAATGGTACATTATGGGTTAAAGTTATTACACAATATGGTGTGTGTGAAATCTGTTTTTCCGTTGTTTGTGTCCCTGTAAATGGCAAGTTCTGTGTCCATACTTTATTCAGAGAGTGTAAAATGAGGGCCTTAAGTAGTTGAGTCTGATTTCGACTATATTATGTTCTTATATTAATTAATTAATTCGATTCTGATTTCGACTATGTTCAGATTATTTTCTGCTTTTGTGTTCTTAAACTCACTCAGGGTGTCTTATTTTGCTGGATTCTGGAGTTAAATGTTCCCTAATCAAAATTGATTTTGTTTCGTTTGAGTAAAAGATGGTCTTCATTTGCATATGAATGCACTTTTGTTGTTTATGTAAGCCTTATATTGGTCTTTCATAACTTCATGAGGTCCTGTTAGAAATAGGAGACACTGGAACTGTTTTAGTGTGCATTTGTTTCATTTCTTTGCTAATATTGGCTCACTTATTTTTTCTCCTGCTTCTGTTTCCTCTCTTTTCTTCCCCCCTTTGATGGCAAAAGCAGAATATTCGTAGCTCTGCCCAAAGAAAAGAAATGGCAGCTTCTCTGGCATCCAAGTTATCACGCGGTATGTCATCGCAGCATTCTTCTCGCACGTCATTTAATCAAGTAAAGTTTATCTGTATACAAAATCATTTGTTTTTTCCCTCCTGAGAATGATCGTGTTATTTAGTGTGCACTCTATCTGTCTATTGGTGTAACTTAGGATGTAAGCTATCAACTCTTTTGTTGTATTTGTGTAAATGGAGTGAGTGCATAGCAAACCAGTACTGGATGTCTCGTCAATCTTTTGTAAAGCTGAAATTCTCTTATCTGCTGACACGATTAAATTGATGCCTCGTGTGAAAAAGATATTTTAGATGGATAGATTACTGAGGCAGATCATTCTCTCGTTGTAGTTAAAATTTAAAAGGATAAGAGAAGTCTAGATAAGATAGAAGTGTTAAACGAATGAAGGGGATCAACAGGGTTTCTGGGTTTGTGTATTAATGCTTGTCTATGGGAATCAGAAGCAAATTATGGCAGGGTTTATAGAATGGTAAATTGGTATTCTGTGTATTTCAACATGGTACGTCCTCACTGAATCCAATAGAAATAGTATTCAGCATTGGGTGAAGTCTTATCACATCATCAAAAAGCACTCTATTTGGTTCCTTCAAAAATGCATGCTACTCTTTAGCATTCTAGCAGACTGTCTTTATTTGCTTGAAAAATAGATGCAAACTAGATTGTACAGACGAGTTCATGTGTTCTATTTATTTTCTGAAATTGACTTGCTATAATTTGCACTTTTGAAGGGACCAAATCATTGTTAGGCGGTCTTACCAATGCTAACAGTTCTGGTATACTGAGATCTACCTGTGAGATGACAAATAGCCATCCTTTTGTCCAGGTTTGTTTTCTTTTTTCCTGGTAATTTAAATTTGGCGTTGCAATGAATTTTTGCATGATATCTGGCCTCGGCGGGATGATTCTTATGTCATGAGAAGTATGAACTGGGTCAGTTTTGAAAGACTGTCAAGTCCCTGCCATCGAGCTGGATCTTGATATTAGTTTCAGGATGAGATGCTCATGATACAATAGTTGATGTCATTTCTTGGGAGGTTCATTGTTGATTGGAATTGGAAAAGAATAACGAAACAATGGCACTCTTTTTTACTGACATTTCATTTTGCAATGGTTGCAGCAGCAAAGGACATTCATACAGATGGGCACAAAACTCACAGTGGTTGATAACTCAGGAGCTAAGGTGATTACCTGTATACAAGCTATCAAGGCTGACAAGCGTGGAGCGAGGCTGGGGGACACTATAGTGGCTTCAGTGAAGGAAGTCCGTCCTGGAGGAAAGGTTGAGAAGGGGAAAGTTGTGCGTGCTGTTGTTGTGCGGGCATCTATGCCACGAGGGCGTTGTGATGGTAGTGAAGTCCGATTTGATGACAATGCCGCTGTGATTCTTGATGACAAGGGTGACGGGCCCAAGGGGACCAGAGTTTTTGGCCCCGTTCCTCATGAGCTTCGCAAGAAAAACCACCTAAAGATCCTCACTTTGGCCCAACACTTGGCGTGATATCCTGGATTATTTGTCATTTCCGCAAATGTAGCATCTTTTGTAGGACTATGGTAGGCATGTTATAGCGCATTCAGTTGTGCACTGGTGTGGTGAGGGTTCATGGTCCTGTTGAGTAATGATTCAAGTCACAACAGGATCTGAGCACACTGTCCAACTTTCTCCGGTGAAGCCTATGTTTAATTCTGTTTAGCTGATCAGCATGAAAGAGCGCGAACTGCTGAGCTTCTCCCAATTCAAGCAATTTGTATTACTCCCTGCTTTACTTGGGTATGCGCAATGCCATCGAATCAGATTTGTCATAAATCAAGGTTGAACCTTTTTCTTTACTGTTCGGACTTGAACCACGACTTTTATAGTCTCTTGTGGTCATATGGGTAAAGGGTATCCTTGAAAAAGTCAGGCATGGCTAATGTTTATTTTAGCCCAACGTTGTGGGGTTTGGTACAAAAAGATAGATTCATCATTCTTTTCTTCTTTCTTTAATTGTGACAACGCCAAATTTTTGGTTTAGTCTGAATTCGAGTCAAAACGGCAATCTCTACGAATTTTGGCACTGTCGCAATCGTAGTGTAATGAACTTGATGCCAAACCAAAAACACTGTACCAAACATCGTAATACCAAACCAATCAATGCTAGAGTATGAGATATCATTACTCTTTGTTAATTGCTAGTTGGTATACACCAGATTCCTTTCAAGAGGTGCACGAGGGCCACGAGCCAGATGCCAATGGTGCCCATGAAATGAACGTGAAACTCTCTTGCGTCCTTGTGAGGATGTAATATCGGATATTGGATATCGGATATTGGATAAGAACAATAAGTAAGTAAACAAAAGTTCCAAAATTTCAAGTCAAGCAACAACACATAAAAAACTAAAGAGTAAAGTTTACAACTTTATCATGGAAAATCATACTCTAAATTCTCAATGTATTCAAGATTTTCGGCTAATCTAAATGAATAAATCAGAGGAATGAATTATCTCAAAAAAAAAAAAATTAAAAATAAAAATAAAAATCAGAGGAATGAATGCAACTCTTATTGGAATGTGAGAGCTTGTTTGACACTTCTAACGAACTTACCAGCTGCAGCAAACTCCTGTAACGGCCTAGTATCCAAACCAGCTCTCACCAAAGGTGGTAAGAACAACCAATACCCGGTGGCCAACACGAACGCCATTGTCGTGGGGCCGGAAACCCACCGTGGCACCCTCCATCTCCCACCTACAGACTTCTTAATGACGACCTCGACGCAAAGACAAATTCCATGTAAGAGAAAGAACCATGTAACTTGGAACGTAGGCGTCACGCGCCCCAAATAGTAAAAGATGAGCTCATGCATGAGTGCTGAGACACAAAATGTGGCCATTACCGCCGGGAATGGGGCCCACGCTCGTCCGACGATCTTGGAGGATAAATCGAGTGTGGGAAGGTACACTGAAGGCCTTAGGATTCTTGTCACCATGATGTTCCATCTTCTACCCCAAAAATCTTGTAAGGATGACGCTAGTAATGGTTCATCAAAGGGTGGTTCCAGCTCAAACCCTGATAAATACTTAACCAAAGCTGCAAACAATGATAGTGCAAGTTCTAGGAAGAAATACATGTGAAAGAAAAAGAGGAACCATTGGAGATTTAGGTGAATATGATCATTATAATCATATGTCTTGATTATTAGAGCTAGTAAGACTCCTTTGATCATGTAATTCCATGTTGACTTTTTTTGGGGTTTCTGAGGGGACGACTGTGATAGGACTGCAACTTTCTGATCTGAGTAACTTTTGTTTCCGCCATTTTCGGGTTTTGGGGGGTTTTTGGTAGATGGGTTTTGTTGGATTCTTATAGGAAAGCAAGCAAGTGCAAGAAAAAGTGGAAATGAAATTGGATGAAGTGAGCAAAGAGGGCCTTTACCAAATGCAAAGAGTAAGAGTTTGAAAGTAGCAAGCCAACCTATGAAGAAAGATGTCATACCACCAAGATGAAAAGATGTGAGTTTTAGAGGCAAAGCTAAAAAAAGTGCAACAATTGGAAGAATTGCCAAAAATCTTGCATAACCCTTTTGTGTAAGCTTGCCAACAGTAAAACAGTAGCTCAATGACACAAATACTGTTGCCCATACCATGAAAAAGTTCTTCACCTCATCTTCTGCTAGCTCCATTGTAGAGTGGTCCATTTCGACGGAAAATCGAGATTTTATTACAGGGCAGAAAGCTGCAAAATGGGTTCATACAAAGAAGAATGAAACCAGGGGAAGAGGGATTCTTCAATTACATAGAATCAAAGTTTAGGAATGATTTAATTTATTTGGTGCCACACCAATGATTTGATATAAAAGGAAGAATATGGTCTGGCTGTTTAGAATATTGTTTATGTAAAATCAGGATTCATGTTGTAACCATGATTTATCTTGTGTAAGGTGAAGTGACATGTGATTATGTGAGGGTTGATATGTGCATTTAGTACATGAGCAAGTATCGAGGAATGTAACATGTAGCACCGTGTAACAAGTATAGTATATGACGAGTCTTGCCATTTCAGGGTGGGTGACCTCATTATGTATTTACAATATTGTTATACAGTAGTTGCTTATGTTAGTGTATGTACTTTTCACGTGGGGAAAGGATTTAAAAAGATGCTGATTGCTGGCAATCTGGCATGGACTTTTTTTTTTGCACTGATTGGATGAAGACATTAAGTAGTAAAGGTATTACATTCGGTGCTAAATGCCGGTAATTACTAGAAAGTGTGCTACAAGCCTTACCATCATTATGCTGATGGCTGCCTGAGGCCAACTCATGCTCAGTGATGTTGCTAGGTTTCAGTTTGGGTAGCTGGTTGCCTGGTTCCTCAATTATTGAAACGTTTCTATACGAGTCTTTACAACGAAAACGTAAATGATTTCATTGGGATGACGGTGACTGCAGCAAAGACCTGTGATGGCCTGGTAACCAACTCAGCCCTCAACAACAGTGGGAAAAACAACCAATACCCAGTAGCCACAAAAAACGCCAACGTAGCAGGGCCGAAAATCTACCCAGGCACCCTCCATCTCCCACCTCTAGACTTCTTTACATAGACCAACCTGATATAAGAACTGAAGGCAAGTGACTGTCGTTTTGAGAAGGCTACTAGTGTATTAAAGGCTCAAAGCAGGAAAATGACTGATGCTTAATGCATTCCGATATGGTCTATTGTCATGCCCCTGAGAACCATACAACAATAACAACCGACAGTCTCGAACAAACTACAGGTTATGCTATTCACTTTCCTAACACTTACCAGTAGGCACTGGGTAAGTGTATTCGCTTACTTTATTGACAGGCAAAAACTTAGGTAAGACGGTCTAGCAGCAAAAATTGCTGTCAAACTCGGGTTAGGTACACACAACATGCGCGAGTCTTGCATTCGCCACTACAATAAGACGGCTACTGGTTACCAGACAGTCTTACAAAACCAGCTACAACTATTCATACTGCAACCCCTTTCTCAACTCAGTAGGAGACACCATCATCAACCAAAGGCAATATTGCTTGTTCTACTGCAACGTCTACAATCCAGCTCCACATATCTAAACTTTTGTTTATTGCATAAGGTCTAACTCATGGGTCCTACCTATAAATTCATCAGATAATAATGAGAACAATGACAAGTTAAAAGCAAAGAAAAGAGACAAGAAAAGTAGAAGAAGTACACAAATTGTAAAGGTTGGACTTTGAACAGAAGTATAATATACCATTTCCTAAGGGAACGACTACTGACACTCCACAATAGCATTCCAGTCCTCCCACTACATGATCTTTATTCGAGATATAATATTATTAGTGGGAGTGTGGGAAGACACGGATGAAGTGTCAATAGTCGTTCTCTTTCCTGATTCATTTCACAAGGACAACATGAATTTGAAAACAAAGATCATAGTTGGACAAATTGTATAATTATAATCCTTTAAAATACCCCGGCAAACCAGTAACAACTCCTCTAAACAATCTAAACCCAAACAATGTGCGTTAATTAGATCTAATCAACTCACTAAACTTGGATCAAACGCTTAACAAACGCGCCGACGACAGCGTACTCATGAAGCCCCTTAGTAGCCAACCCAGCCCTCAACAAAGGTGGCAAGAATAGCCAAAGACCAGTAGCAATCACAAAACCCACCGTGGCAATCCCGGACAACCACCGAGGAATCCTCGTTTTCCCGCCAGTGTACTTCTTAACGGCCATCTCGATACACAGGCAGAATCCATGGAGGGTGAAGAACCATGTTACCTGGTACGTGGGTGTCACGCGCCCAAGGTAGTAAAATATGAGCTCATGGTAGATTGCCGACACGCCGAATGTTGTTAATACCCCAAGCAGCTTTCCCACCTCCTTTCCTACCAACTTACTGGAAAAATTCAATGTTGGGCGATACACTGTGGGCCTTAGTATGCTGGTTACCACTAGATTCCATCTTCTACCCCAAAAATCTTGGAGTGAAGTTGCTAACAAAGGCTCATTGAATTGTGGTTCTAGCTCTAATCCAAGGAAAAACTTGGCTAATCTTGCAACACAAGCTAAGATTATTTCCAATGCAAAATATATATGGAAACCATACAAAAGCCATAACAACTTTTGTGGCATTTGATCACTATAATCATAGAGTTTGACTATTACAGCTAACAGAGTTACTTTAATGATGTAATTCCAAGGTGAAATCTTTGGTGGAAGTTTGACTTTTTCAGAAGATGGGTGTGATTTATTTGTGGTTTTATGATCTGGGTCTTTTCCATTTTGTGAATTTTGCAAGTTTTTGTTACTTGGGTCTGTTGTGTTGATTTCGGATTTCGGTTGTAGCTTGATGGGTAAGCAAGCAACAAGAAGGAAATACAGAAAAGACAGTGGAGGATCAAAACTAAGAGGTGGCTTACCAAATGCAAAAAGCAAGAGTTTGAAATTTGCAAGCCAAGAAACAAAGAAAGAAGTCAAGCCACATAGATGAATAGAGGTGAGATTTAGAGGCAGAGCTAAAAACAGAGAGATTACAGGTAGTATTGCTCCTAATCTTATGAACCCTTTTGGTGTAACCTTGCCTATGATATAACAGTAGCTCAACGACACGAAAACCGATACCCATACCTTAATAAAGTTAATCATCTCATCTTCTGCTAGCTCCACCATCTTCTCCATCTAGCCCTCACCTCTCTGATTAGTTTGGTTCCTTCTTGTGCCTGGTTTCGGGGCCTAAGTAGCGCGATTTTTCAATAGAGTTGACAATTATGGAGGTTTGATTCAACAATTAGACCTCAGAATCATTGACCAAATGATGGAAGTGCCAACAAGAAACTTCTAGGAGACAATACGTAGCTAAATAGCCCCCCCTTTGACAAGGAACCCAATATTTGGTGGTATTAGGTTGCTTCTTTTAAGACATGAAAAATTGAAAAGACAATAAGACTAGTACTTTAACTCTTGTTTTTATTTTGGTACATTTTTTATAATAATAGACAAACTTCTGGCTAATAAGAGAGCCAAATGATGCAATTGAGGGTGGGTTTTTTGGTTGGTTTTAAGGGATATTTTTGTCTTAGGTAATGTATCTGCATAATCTGAGACAGTATCAGCCTATCAGATAAATAATAGTTGGAGAATAACCAACTTGTGTAGAGAATTTTCTACCAGCATTTACTAATGTTTGAGCACATGACATTGTACTAACAAAAGTGAGATCCAAGGGTGTGGCAGATCATGTCATTCCACACTAATTATTGAAATCAAATAAAGCCGACCTCTTAAACAAGGCGATCAGGTTGGATTCAAGGTTCTTAGCTTTGGATTCGGTTATTCAATGAGTCAAGTCTCCCTTTTTTTTTTTTTTTTTTTTGTTAAGATTACATGAATGGTTTGCAGGACCCAAAACTTCGTGTGCAGGACCCAAAACAAGAGCTTGAAATTTGCAAGCCAAGAAAATAAAGATGCGAGATTTAGAGGTAAGTCAGGTAACTCTAGGAACAGAGACATGAGATTAAGTATTGCCTCTAATTTTGTAAAACCTTTCACAGTAATCTTGCCTACAGAATGGCCATATGTCAGTGAAGCAAATAGTGGTGCTCGTACCTCGCCAAAGCTCCACTACTCATCTTTTTCTAGCTCCACCATCTCTGGCTTTCTAATGCGACACAACTCTTCAGTGATTGATGTAATTCACTGCTGACATCCTGCAAATCACGGAGCACCAACAGATGAACAGATGGGAAGAAACTACTAAGAGAAAGAACCAGTTTAATTCTGTAATACTAACTTAATGTCCAGGATCAGATTTTTCAATCATTTCAAGGAAACCACATAAATATGAACAAGAACGTATGAAACCATATATCATGTTCCCTTGAAAAAATACTATAGCAGTACATTAACACCACTAGACTGTTAAGCTCAGTTATTTATGAATCCCGTCACAGCGTTCTTGCATGATCGGAAGATGGAAAAGTTCCCTCTTCCCATCCTCTTTTGTAGTAATACGTAACAAGATAATAACAAATCATGTGTTCTGAGGAGCATGCAGGCAGATTTTTATCATTCTTAATAGTATTACTAATCTGAGTACTTTGGTTTCTCTACATCATATTGGATAGGGCATAGGAAGCCAAAGCCACCATTAACTAACTACACCAATAATTATTTTGAGATCAGCGTACATTAATCACGCAAATCCATCCTATGAGCACCTTGTTGGCATTCGAGTCTGATGTCTTGTTTCATCTACCAGGTTGAAGGAAGTCCCAAATTTCAATTTAGCTAATACAGGACGTGGAGTGACATTGCAGAAAAGTACAAACAATAGGATGTGCGCCATGCGCCTGAATCTTCTCATCAGGATGTCCAATATTTAGTTTATACAAACTTGCAACAACTACCTCACTCTGTCATGTTCTACTCAAAGAAATGAACCTCAGCAGAAGTAGCTGACAAAATCAAATTTTGGTAAAACAGAATTCACTTTGCAAATTTCCAATCCCAGTGATTACGGTACTTGTGAAGTACAGAAAACCGAGTAACCTTAGACAGTTAAAACTTTTTACTGGTCCTGTTAATATTCCTGATGTTTTTTACACTTTTTTGGACTCTTTACATTTACTTACATAAACTCCTCGAGTCCTTGTAACAGAAAGAATTCTTTAAATCTAGCCTTAAAATCTATGTACATATTACAGAACACCTGATATCAAACTTCAGATTCTTGTGTACTTAGATGAGCTAGCTCAGTGTGTCTGGTAAGGAAAACAGATAGTTGATCTCACACAGGATGGTGCACAGACGTGCTGTCAATTTAGTCCAAAACACACGAGCATTGTTAGCCCTACATAAAACATTCCATCTAAAAGGCCTGGTCCGTAACTATTTGACATGGTTACGCCACAAAGTACAGCTCGTGGACTGTATGAACTTATAGACTGCTGCATAATCCTGAAGAGCCCTAGTTTCCACTCCAGTCCTAAGCAATGGAGGCAAGAATAGCCAAAACACAGTAGCAACCTCAAAAGACAGAGCTGCTGCCCCGGACACCCACTGTGGTAACACCCACTTCCCTCCCACATACTTCTTAGCCGCTATCTCAAGGCAAACAGATAATCCTTGGAGAAGGAAGTACCAGGTTACTTCAAACGTAGGGCTCAGACGCCCAATGTAGTAGAATATGAGCTCATGCATCATTGCTGAGACCAAAAACGTGACCATCACTGCAGTATAAGTAGTCATCTGTCTTCCTACAATCCTGATGGATATATTCTTTGTTGGTTCGTATATGGTCGACTTCAGTATATTGGTGGCCATGAGGTTCCATCTGTTACCCCAGAAGTCTTGCAAAGACGTGCATAGTAAGGGTTGCATAAATTGCGACTCCAGAGATAATCCTAAGGTATACTTACCCGCACTAGCAATGCCTGTCAAGATCGTGTCTAAGGCCAAATACATATCTAGGAGAAGGATTAACCATAAAAGCTTTTGAGGTATGCTGTTTCTATATTCATCAACAAATAAAATCGAGGCAAAACTTATTCCTTTGACAATGTATCTCCAAAGGTAATTCTGTCCATTCTTGAGTTTTTTGGGAGATGGGTACGATTTACTTTGTGGCTTTGACTGTAGCCTATGCTTGTTTCGGGATCGTCTCAAGATTCTAGGAGATGAATACGATTCCCTCTCTGATATCTGATCTGGGTTTGGATTAGTCTCAAAGCTATGAGCATCTAGAGGAGGTAGCTTTTGTACTTGGATAGGCAAACAAGCTAGTGCACAGAAACGCGGGAATGACATTGAAGGATCTGAGCAGAGAGGGGGTTTGCCAAATGCAAATAGTAAGAGTTTGAAATTCGCAAGCCAAGAAATCAAGAAAGCTGTAAAGCCACAAAGATGAATAGAAGTGAGATGAAGAGGCAAAAGAAGAAAAAGTATGATGACTGGAAGTACTGCCATCAATCTCTTAGAACCCTTTGAAGTGATCTTGCCTATGATATAACAGTACCCCAGCGACACAGTGACCGATAACCATACCTTGCCAAAGTTCCTAAGCTCGTCTTCTGCCAGCTCTACCATCTAAGCTCTCTAATGCCTTATCTGCTTGTACAGCACTACTTTCCGCTTTATTTGCTTGTACAGCACTACTTTCCGGTTGATAATAACCTTGACGAAGATTTTAAGCATTCACAAGTAGTGTAGGAGATAAGCTGCACGGAAACAGAATGCCACATTTTTGTTGTGAATGACGGTTATTATGTCATTCTTTGCGTTCAAGACTGACACAAAATGAAAGGGCCATGAGAACACGTTTCATAAATGTTGTACACTTCTTTGAATTGGGAAGATATAAAGAACGCTACACTTTTCGGCATCATGTCTGAATGTCTGATTTCTCACAGAGGCTACAAGAACGTGCAGCGATTTCCTATTATCGTTGATGTTAGCTGACCTCAAATGATTTCGGCATTAATGCTTAGTTATTTTCCGTGAATAGTCTTATAAAACAATAACGAACATGCACACAATCATACATTTACATTGCAAGTAACAGGATGACAGTTTGACACAGGCTTGTTCCAAAAGAAATAAATTTGTTCATCTTTTTAGGGCGTATCCATGTATCAGCGTATCAAATCTCATTCTCACTCTTTAACTGTCTTCCCAGGAAAACCCACCCAAACAACTCCCAAACTTTAACTGACACATATTTCGTTGCAACTGAAACGCGCAGTTCCTGCGCTTCACTAACGCGAAGACCAATCACCCTCAAAATACATTGCAAAACCGACAAGCGTACTAGTAACTACACACTCCATATGGTGAATACTATGCAAACAATCAGTCGGGTTCATTGGCCTCAGGCCCTCAACAAGTCTCAAGAAGAAAACTAGCAAGGACCACCAACAACATCAAGGCAAAACTGGTGTATCCTGTTGCACGCTGTTCACTATTTAATCAATCTACCCTGAAACCTCATATCAGGTCCATGAACTTGGAAGACCACGTATAAAGACCTATAGTTTGTGCCAAGTAAAATATATACTGAAGTTAAAGACGATATAAGTCTGGTAGCATACCTCCTTCGATACCAGACTTGTAGTGAACAGCTGTTCTACTATTTCGTGCCTACAATTGGGGACGGTGTAGGCCTTGGATCTAGGAAAGACAGAACAATAAGGAAAAATCAGGCAATACTCCACGCTTTTGAAATGTCCTGCTTCTACAAAACAATTACCACTACAGATGAGAGTCTAGATTCCAGAACAGAAATCAATCTGTATCTAACAGGAGACCAGGCAATTAATAAACAAAGGACATTGCAATCAACCCCTGCTTCACTGGATTCCTCCTCAAAAATATGTCCAAATAATAATTCTAAGGTTCATAAAACATAAGTTAACCCTCAATGCATATCTGAGCTCAAAGCAGCTGACTGAACTTGCAAAAAGCACAACATAGAAAGTACCAAAGGTGTAGTAAAAAAGAAAGTTGTGCAAACTTTCGAAGAGCAGACAAACTGATAACATTACATACTAGTTTAAGTTTACATGAGCTTTATACCGAGCAAGGATTGAAAATGTACTACAGGTCTACAGCGTTAAAGTTCTCAGGTAACTCTCGGTTGCAGAAATCAATTTAATAAAGGGCATTGATTTATGCAGGCTCAGAATGTTGCTAGCATACCAAGAACATCTCGATGGCTTAGTGTTGTTGCTGCAGCTCATACACCTGCATGTACGCCTCAGAAAGAGCAACCATCTGCGGGAGAGTCTCTGCAACGTGCAAATCCTGCACCTCATACCTAACATATAAAAATTACAAAAAGGTGAGAGAAAGCACGTGTTAAAATTTCAAAACTCTAAGCAAAAGAAACAAAAAGAACAATCACAAGAGGGAAGATAAATAAAATCCCATCCTGACCCCCCAAAAAAAAGTTAAAAAAAAAAAAAGAGATTACCATTGTTCCTCGGACTTCCTCTGAACAAAAGCTCTGTATATTCCTTCACTAGGCTTGCCTTCATGGACGATGTTTGCAATCAGATCATACTTCGAGCGCCATTTCTCACCCTCTTTTGGTGTAGGCAGCGGAATGTAGTCCTTCAATTCCAGGTTCTTCACAGGAAAGTTCACTAACAAAAGACAAACGATGACGGCATCAGCGCAGGTAATAAACACTTCAATGAAAATTGACAGCCAGAAAATCACAGACCAACTAATGATATGGATTATGATCTCAAACAAACTCTAGCTAGTCCTCAGTCATGTATGTTTCTTCAGATGAATGAAATAGAATATAATGACTTGTAAAGCACTGAAACATATTTCTGGAGGTAAATAATATGCCTACCAAGGCAGCGTTAGTAATTGATAGATTGGCCTCATATACTCAACATGCTCAAGTGGTTCCTGTTGAGGGAGTAAATATGATACTTACCCAAGGTGGGATTCTTCTCAACAAAAAAGTTGTTTCTCGTAAATCGACGCATGTGCAGGATAAGATACGGAGGCAATTTGGTGACACGATATCGCATCCTAGCAATTTGAGGTCGCACAACTTCTGTTATCGTCTCCCCGTCGAACTTCTTCAGAATGTTGAAAAGTGGTACCTGGGTTGGGAAAATGGGCAAAAGGCATACCAGATCAGACAACCCCATAAGAGCATCACAGGAAAGAGAGGCAAGCCAAAAAGAGAGCGGGGCCACAAACAATAACCACATTCCACAGACAGCCAATTTAGAACAGGGTACGAACTATGAGCACCCAAGAATTTCCTGATTGGCAGACTTTACCAAGAGAAGTTTTCACTAATATAACACAGCAAAAAATATAGCAGCATCTTCCAAACAAAACCCTCTCATCTGATAATAGATATAGATATGATGACATGATACATATCTCCCCAGAAAGCAACATCTAAAAACTGGAGGAAAAGAATTAGCGTCAACAGGTGCACCAGAAAGCAAGCACAGAATATACGTTCAGGCAAGCCATTATCCTACGAAGACTTGTGACACTGGACAGCTTCTTTGCTAATTTCAGTGTAAAAGAGACCATAAATCCAGAACATACTACTATGTGCACTATCCTAACCCACTTCCATCCAACCAAAAATCTTAATGTTATCCAAGGTTCAATGTCAGCCATGTAAACTAAGAGCAGCTGGATACCTGAGGGATAATATTTTTCTCCATCACATCCTTGAAAAGAGGCGGAGGCGGCAGATCAAGCCCAAGCATTAAAAATGGCATTCTGGAAACTTCTCTGACACCATTTGACATTCCAGCTGCACCATCTGAAGCTGCATTTTGAGTTTGATCATCATTTTCTCTTCTCTCAATAACACCTTTGTATTGAATCTCTTTCACAACCTCCAGTTCTCCCTGTTGAAAACAACAGCTAAGAACAAGAGATGGCTGACACTCCAGAAATAAAAATAAAAATAAAAATGTGCCCAGGCAGAAATATTACCTGAAAACACTGATAAATAATGCTTGTGTTTTTCTTAGAACTTCTGAGATCAGCATGAAGTGTGTTAAGGAGCCAGGACACAAACTCAACTGGGTCAGATTGCGCACCAATGCGAAACCGTTTCTTACTGGCTTTCATCACAGCTTGCAAAAACTCGTGGGGACTCACCTGCAACATAGATATCAGACAGAATGAAGAGCACAGATGTGAATTTGTGATATGACCAACAAGAGAGAACCAAAACATCCATGTGCTATACCTGTCCCTTGAAATTTCTTGAGTGCCAGATTTTTCGAGTCAGCTCCCCAAAACGATGAACGAGCGGAGATTTACAATGTTGATAGTTCTCTGGGATCAGGAAAAAGTTTCTCAAGGGTGTAACTCTCATAAGAGATTGAATTGTAACATTTACAAATTCAGTCTCCTTAATGTTGTTGAGTCCAACCTGCAAAAGAAAATGAACCAAAGGTCAACCAGAATGCTTACACAGTGCAATATAGATTATACTACACCAGGACATCCTGTCTCAAGGTTTATGCCACATTTGTGTCATCAAATCGTAAAAGTAATGAAAACTCCTTCATGATAACAGAACTTAAGATATTACCAATCCAGGAAGATAATCTGAACCATCGAGAGCCCTCGACCACAGCTTGCTTTTATCTATCAAGTCGACTTGACCCCGAGTAAACCTACAAACAGAAACCAAAACAATCACTGGAAAGTTAGCTATATAAAGCTACCTGAACTGTAACCTAAACCGCCACGTCCATCTCAGGAGGAGGGCATAAATGTGCATCACGGAAGCAGAGGGGTTACATGTGCACACTAGGTACATTAGCAGGAATACTCGACAGAAAAGAAATGAAAAACATACCTAGGATTTAGCACATGGCGAATGTCATCTAGAGACGGGTCATTAATCTCATACCCGTCAGGAAGACAATAAACCTTCTCCGTGTGCAGGTTGATGTAGACATGATGACCAGCTTCTAAGCTATGAGTATATGCATGGGATTTTGGGCCTCTCCCTTGATAATATTTACCACAAACGAGACAAGCATAAACATTCAAATTTGTCAAAGACACTGAGCAGAATCTCTCAAAATCAAAATCCAGAACCTACAAGGAAATATAAAGGGTGACTTAGAACCACGGTCCAAAGAGACTCCAAAAAACAAGCACCAGATGAGTAGAAAGCAGAATCCAATTTAGCCGTAATCAGTTACCAGTACACCAATGCCGAATCCTTGAGTATACCCAATTTCTATATGTTCCAAGTAAACTATTCACTACCGTCATCAAACCCATAAACCCTCAGGGCCTCGTTTCAGATATATGAAGAACACACAGCAGTAAAGGAGGCATCTTTATCAAATTAAGTATGGATTCTGTAGCATAATACAGGAAAGAAACCCCAGTTATAGCCAGTCCATTTTCCATAAAACTCAAGTCATTTTCTCACCCCAAGCACCTCAATTCTAGTATGTGTATTGGAAGATAGTTTTAGAAGGTCTGACATACATATCCAAAGGGGCACAAGAAAAAAAAAATCCCGATTTCTATTTCACAATTACGCAACTTTCAAGGACCAACAACAACAAAGAAGCCCCATAGTTGAATTAGGAACTAATACAAAATCAACCTTTATTTCACAAACCCTCATACTATATGCACAAATTAGGGAAGACTATCCAAATTCTGGCTTATTACACAATCACTCAAGCACGCTGTAAACTATTTTGCCCCATAAGAAAATTTTAAAGATAGTTCTGATGTGTGAGCAATTCTCATAAACTATCACCAAGCTGCCAAATAAAGTAAGCTCATCATCAGATACAATCATAAGTCATACACCATAACAAGTTAACAACCATAAACCTCTTCTCATACAGGGCCAGCAACGCAAAAACCCGAGCTCCTATCTAACAACGATACAATATCCATAATGATCCCATAAAATGACAATCAAATACCAAGGAATTTGCTCATGTTCGTGTTACGATAATAAATAAATTCTATAGATAAGATGCATCAAGTTAGTTACAAGAGCAAATAACAGCCCCTAATCAAGCAATAATGTGGCAGCCACATACATAACAGCAATGATCATGCCTAGTGAGCGTGCAAATGAGGGAGGCAAGGTACACAAACTGACCTAATCGCAACGATCTCCACACTCAAATCTCAACTATCACTTCACCTACCAAATCAACAATACCCTAATCTATAACTAGTAAAGGAAATCCGCTAACTACACAACAAATCGAACTATGCTAAAATCATATTCAAAAAGAATCATACGCTAAGCTTCATTAATCCTACTTCCAACAACATATGTGCCACAAGGTATTCACAATTCAAGGTTAAAACCCATATTTTAAAGCTGAAATCGCAAAAGGCGAGTGACAAAAGAGAATCAGCTCACCTGACGATTAACGGTATCCAGATAAGGACAATCCTTCCGCACCTGCACTGCCCGGTTCCTCATCCCTTGACCACCCCAACGCCCATCCTCCTCCTCCTCATCATCATCATCTTCATCATTACGCTCCTCCTGACCACCAACCCCATTCCCATTTCCCTCTTCAACACGCCCTCGAGCCGCCACCTGCCGCCTCCTCTCCTCCTCCACCTCATCATCCTCATCATAAGACGCAAGAGGCAGAAGGGGGTTTTCAAATGCGTGCATTTGCGGCGACGCCGCCTCCTCCTCCACCACCACCGCCGCCTGTTCTCGCCTCTGCCGCTTCGAAACCGGCAATTCCCCACCACCCATCTCCGCCGCCTCTTTCCCCCTCTTACTACCACTACCACCACTCATCCTACTCTAAAAAATCACTGTTTAATCACATATAAACCCAAAAAAAAAAATCAACTTTTATCCAATTTAAACACTAAAGTTTCAAACTTTACAATAACCCAGTAAAAAAATCAGCTTTAATTCATTTAAAACACTGAAAGTTTCAAACTTTATAATAACCCAGTAAAAAAAATCGATGCAATTTTAACCTAAGGCAAGTTTATGATTGATACAGTAATAGAATTGGAAGAAAGTAGCGTAATGCAGAAGTTTGAAGAGAAACATACCAGTGAATGAAGGTGTCGGGGTTTAAAAGATGAGAGCTTTTGCTTCAATGGCGAAACGGCGACGTCGTAGTTGTAGCGTGAATGTGAAGATCGAACAAGAAGAAGATGAATGTAGAATTTCTGATTTTTTTTTTTTTCAGAGAGTTTGCGCAATTCTCCAATTTTTTTCTCACTCTTTTGATCAATTGGATTATATGGATATAAGCCCGATGCACTGCTTATTATGAAAGCCCAATGGACCGCCTCATACGAGACCGTCTGACAATCGATGTTGACCTGAAATTGTTGTATGAGACGGTCGAACAAATTGTTGTACGATGAGGCGGTCTCACAATCGGTGTTTAGCCAAAACTGTTGTATGAAAGGTCGAACAATTTGTTGAATGAGGCGGTTGAACTATAATGTACGGTGAGACGGGCAGTATAGAGTTCTCGGTTTTTATCTATGTCATTTTTTTCTTCAGATGATTCGTGAAACTTATAGATTTAAAGATCTGACAGAAATTACGTGTTATACGTTGTTTTATCATGAAAACATGCAATGAGAACGGAATGGTCACTCACTGGTTTATCACGAAAACTTACAACGACTCAACGAGAACAGATTGGTCTTTCAAGTCACCATAACCTAACGAAGTTACGGTGAGATGACTCGTAAAAGTGTCGCAACTTACGAGTATCGTTTTTCCGAGGACCAACAAAGGTAGCGACGAGAGAAATCTTGACGAGTCTAGGAAGACATAATACCCATTTAACATGGAGAACACTAATTGTACAAAGACAATTGACGAAGTCTCAAAGAAAATGCGATCACAAGGTTCTTCACACTTGCGGACTAGACTAATTTGTAAGGAAGGAAATTAAACCGCATGGTGAAACAGTAAGAATTACAGGCAAGCCTGGGCTCGGTATTGAACCAAGTGAGTTGAGAGAGCATCGATCCTGAGCTGTCCGATGTTGTCCACTCCAGCCTTTTAGCTCGAGTTACCAACAGATGAAGTCGGTCAAGGAACATCCTCCTGGGAAGGCAGAATTATGACATGCTTCAAATTCCGGCTTCACTGCTCGTCCTACCAGTCTTTTTGGATGTCAAATGTGTAGTTAATCTCCAAGTAGCATTTGTTGTCGTCATCAACAAACTGTCAATACAGTTTCAATTGTTAAGGGCTAGATTGAGTTATTACGAAGCACAATAAGGAACAAATACCATACCTAGCCAAAGAAAGATTGGAAAGAACAAAAAGTGCATCCAAGACCAAATCTTAAAAAAACGTGTTCCTACGTTGTACCCCAAAACAATGGGGTCCTACGACATAGAAAACATAAGAAATTTAAACGGTAGGGGTACCAGATGATTTGGGATACAAAATGAAAGCGGAGGTTTAACAAACAACCGTTATTGAAGAAAGTGAGGCTTTTTTTTTTTTTTTTTTTTGAGATAAGAGGACAGTGAGATTTTTGCATGCAACTGAGAGAGTGGGTAAAAAAAAACTAAATATGATGGACCATCAGTATAAATTCCGAGGGTCCAAGTTGCAGGTGCACTCTCACAGGAAAGTGAAGGCAATTGCATGTTTGATGTGTATCTATAAGCAGAAGAATTGAATGGTTACAGAGTTTAATAAGCATCCTGCAAGAAGCTACTCTAAGCCCATATCTTGATATTGACAGGAAGTCACTCTACTACATCACTACCATTCTCGGCCAAAGGTCTGAGATAAGGATGGGTTAAGACTCCGTTTCTAAAAAAAGAAGTCATTTACGTAATCTCTGCTGTCCCAGGGAACAGTAAAGGGAGTCATCTCCCCATCCATGAAAGGTTAACGATCAGTGGCCACCAAAAATGACATTGACTTGCACAGAAGTCCACTAGATGAACAAGACCCAAGTCAACCAAAATCCAATCTCAAACAAAAAATAGAAGAGGGGTCAGCCAAACTCCAACAAGCAAACAATACAGATGGCCAGTAGCTTCGTGTATATTATCCATAATCCAGCAGCCATATTCACAGTTTTACAGCTTGACATGCAATGATATAAGTGCAAACTTAACGATTTAGCTAGGCGTCTTAGAAAATGGCCCTAGGGCAAATAACAAGACTAACCTTTGTCCTAGCTGAATATGATCCTCTTGCAAAAATGCCAGATGGGGTAGTGTCCTCCGGCATTATGTGGGTATAAGATTCCGCTTGTGGACTATAAGTTCCAAGCATTTCTTTCGTGCTATCAACTGTGGAAAAGAAAAGGATCGCCAATTAGGACACAGGATAACGTATCTGTGTCAATAAGACCATTTCCTCTGCTAGTTAGTGAAGATTTCATACCTTTTACTCCAGTCTTCCAAACGATGTTAGAATACTTCAGGCCAGAAACAATGTTATTCTTGACCTGAAACGTAAACTGTAGGTTGTAAGGGCTCCCTTCCTTCAAGGTAAACCAAGTGCCCTTCACCTTTCCACTTTCCGGAATCTGAAGCACTATATCATCTCTGCCCGGTGATTTTATAGCAAGGCTCAAAATCTTCACCTCCGAGTCAAGAGTTTCTGCAATATCAAGTGATTGCCGAATTCAGTTCAAGCATATATCAGCTCAAACACAACAAACATGTCAAACACAATTGACTCTACAGAAGTCCAGTAAACTCAAGTTTCATTGTACAGTTGGTTAGAGACTTAGAGCTCCCTCCTCCATCCTGTCAAAGGGCCTCGATTCTCACCTCCTGCAGAGTGACGGATTCCCTTACGACCTTGACCCCGACCCCCAAAACCCCTCCGTTCCCTGCAACGCCCCACTTATCTTCCACACAAAACCAATATTCAGTGACCTACTTGCCAAGAGATCAATCCCGGGCATCACAGAGACTATAATAGTTTCTTCCTTGGTGCAGAGAATCAACATCATAACATACTATGCAAGTATACAAGTAATGCAAAAGGAGTTCATCATTTAAAATGACTAAAACTAACCAATTACCTATGACAATTTCTACACATATCTTCCCTACAATGTTACATACTACTACCAAAGAAGTCAAACATCAAAAGTACCAATCAAATTCCCAAAACTTCCATCAAAAACCATGCTAGTATGGTTTTCTTTTTTGCTCAAAGGAGCAGCTAATGCCGCGAGATATGAGGATTCGAACCCGGGACAACCCCAAGGCAGGTTAATCCTCATCATGCTAGAACAGTGGTAATACAATATCCAAGATGAAGTACAAAAATTTACAGAATCTCAGATTTTTTACCTCCAATTGCATTTAGGTCCACACTGCCAAGCAATTGCTCCTTCCACTTCCTCAAACTCTCATCATCCTAACACCAAAAAAAAACCACACAAAATTAATCAAAAGATCACAACTTTCAATCCACAAATCCATAAAGATATGATCTTTACTACACCCAAATTTAAAAAAACAAAGAAAATTAAAAAATTAAGATAATAATTAAAAAAAAAGACCTTGTCTTTTTCTAATTGATCCTTCAAAGAACATTGAGGACCCAAATCAATCTTTGCCACAGTATCATCCTCATCATCATCCTCAGTTGTTAGTATTGAATCTTCACTCATTTGCCTTGCAAATTTCTCCTTGTTGGGTAATTCTTCATTTACCGTACTAACTTCTTTATCTTTTGAGTTTGACCCACCAACATTTACTGCAACTTCACTAGAATTATTACCACTCATTTCTTGCTTCTTCTCATCAAACCCCATCTCTTCCTTTTCCTTCTTCTTCT
This sequence comes from Spergularia azorica, assembly GCA_038382645.1. Classification (NCBI taxonomy): domain Eukaryota; kingdom Viridiplantae; phylum Streptophyta; class Magnoliopsida; order Caryophyllales; family Caryophyllaceae; genus Spergularia; species Spergularia azorica. The sequence goes on from JBBYHQ010204775.1 coordinate 28,978, forward strand.
TTAAAACATCAAAATCCCATCAAATCAATCAAACTAACAAGAACAAACAAAACCCATAAGAGAGAACATAGAAGTAGTGTGTATAAGAAGCAACTCAGAAACCCACAAACAGGCCCCCCCCACAAATTAAAACCAAGAGGTAAAAAAACACCAAATTAAGGTTAAAACAAAGTAAAATTGGGGTTAAATGGGGTTTAAGAGATCAAAGAAGAATCCTAAAAAGGGTAAATTACAAAAGAAAAAAAAGGAGGGAAATCTAGAAAGGATAATATTGGGAATGGTAAAGAAAGAACAGAAAGAGAGAGAGAGAATGTCAGTGAGAATGAGTCATGTCTCATGTGGGAGAAAATGGGTAAAAAAAGCCAAGTTAAGATCGTGCAATGCACTACTTTGGCACTTGTCCCATGAATTTTAGGACAATTTCAAGAGGATTTGGGTACTTTTTCTTCTTCTTTAGGGCATGCTTTTGGTCGGGACCTGGGAATTGCACCCGGTATCCTAGAAGCGAAAATCACGCACTCAAATTAGTCACACTTTTGTAGTAATGGATCAATGGGTACAATATGAAGGCGAAGGAGGGTTTTGCATGTCTTTGATGAGCTAAATCGACTCTTGGAAAGTTTGTAAGTTACCAACTTACCACTTGTCGGTAAAAACTCGATTTTTACGAATTTTTGAGTAGCAGTTTAATTGCCGATAAATGATAAATTACGGGGCGAAAATGATTTCATGTGATCCTGTTGAACAACATCCAATCAATCATTAAATTTAGGAAAAATTGGTCGCTAAGTTTGGTAGCATATCCCCTCAAAGGGGAGGTATGTACGGCGGATTAGAGACTTTTATACCCATGAATGATTATGAATTGTGATTAAGAAACCCCACATCAACAAACTAATCAACACACAATAATACGAAATAATTTCTGCATAATCCAAAACTTTTTGGCATAATACATGACAATGTGATATACTAAATCGAGCTCACTCGAACTTTAGAGATCAGCATACTCGATACATCTGATGAGTGCGCTTTTCATGTTGAAAAGCCGGGTTCAGAAAGGTTTAAAATGGATCATAGATGATTTCTCAGGTCGATCAGTTGAAAGGTTTACCAAAGCTGTTACAGCCATGCCACTCGAACATCAGATCCTACTATTACACAGTTGTATCTCATTTGATGATACTTCAAGTTCAAGCTCTTAACAGTTCACAGGAAAAACTTACAGGCTGAAGTAGTTCAACTCACTTCAGAAGTTCAGTTGTAAAGATTTCGAGTTGATCTGCAATTAAACTTGTCAATCACTTCCCCATTTGCTAACTACCCTCTCCTTAGCACTAACACGTACAGGCTCTACTGGTATATCTTCGATTTTTGGTTCACTTGATGAATATAACCCTCTGGTTATAAATGAGGTCATTTCCGTAACACTGTTTCTTGTGCCACGCAATGCAAACAGCAAGGGATTTATGATAACAGCCAACAGCAAATCTCCTTTGGCAGCTACAAGGTACTGCAGCACAACGCAATCAAACAGATTAGGCATGAGAAATTCGGGCAGGGAGAAGAGATGATGACTAAAACAGCCAAATGATGGAATGAATCGCTCACCAAGACAAGAATGCCCAAAACGGCAAGGCTGGTTTGTTGAGCTTCTTGCCAAAAGTTGTCACCATTGGACCAGCCAAATCGTCCGCCAAACCAACCACCACCCCCGCCGCTTCCACCATCTCCTCCGCCAGCTTCTTCTCTTTTCTTAATTTCTTGATTCCATTTTTCAAATTTTTCCTTGTTTCCACCAAGGGCTCCTTCTAAGGCTTTCCTAGCTTGTTCCTGATATACAGAGGCACAGGATATTCTAGTAAATGCAAGTCCTGAATGATGTCAGTTGCATAAACTATTAAACCAGATGACCATACAATGCGCAATGCCACATAATAGTGCTCAAAAATTGCCAATGCACTATACACCAAGGAACCAAACATGCCACAGAAACAAACACCAATGTGGAATTTCTTTTCTTTTGCTTTAAAACACCTATATAGACTTTGTGAATGAGAAAGTGTGAAAGTTTCCTACAAGCAAAAGGATACAAAATTTGTCATGACGGTTCCATATGATTGGATAGAGGGACTGCCACATAATAAGAAGTGCTCAATTGTCTCAATATCTATCTAACAGTATCTAACATAGCCGGCAGGCCCCTAATGAGTGACATTAGCTGAAATATAAGGGGAAGGAATCAAATGCCTCACTGCTTCTTAGTTGTCATAAAGAAACAACAGACCTATTCACATAGTTAGGGTCATCACCAAGGTGCTTAAAAAAATACCCAAGTTTCAGTTGCAAGGATAAAGTCACATGCATCTGAAGTGGTCAGAACTCTTCTGGGGATACTAAGGTTGGTGATATTATGTACGAAATGACCTCAGACATCAATAGTCATGTCCACAGTAATCCTTGACTAGTCGACCAGCTATTGTCCCGATACTCATCCAGACTTCAAAAAACAAATCACTTAACACCTTTAAATTATCATCCAGAAATAATTTCTTTTGCAAACATGCTAGTGATAGAAGAATTAGGCATTAGCATACGCTGTGACCCATAATTACAACATTATTTATTCATACATGTAGATTATCCATAATCAAAACATTGCTCTCTATCAAAAGTTATAAACTTTAAAAACCACAACGTACTAGCTTATTCATTTAGGTATGAAGAACCAATCTTTATCTTATCTTTAGCACAGCCACATTTCCATTTCACATCATTCTTATGGAACTGTTAAGCCTTCTTAAAAAAAGTTATCAACTTTACATTCGGCAGCAAAGCATTTCATTCAAACATCTACAAAATTTCAATTCTACTTCAAGTCACTTTAATACATTAAGCCATGTAGCTAATGTTGTGAACTTAAAGTTCAGCAACAGATAATTCATTCAAACGTGTAAAAAGAACCAATCTTTATCTTAATGTGACAAAATTTTCATTTCAATTTCACATCACTATCACTGAAACATTATGCCATTAATCTAAAGTTGTAAACTTCTAAACCGGACAGTAAAAATAACTATTCTGACATGACTTTATCTTTGATAGTTTGATGTTAATTTCCAATGAGAATTCTGCAAAGTTGCTCAAAACGCCAACAGGAAGGGCTTCGTCACCAAGGCCCAAGCTGACCACGAATAGTACTTCTCAATTTTGACAAGTTGAGAAAGGCTGCAACCAACTATGTACTTCTAAGATCAAAACACTTGCGCCATTTGTCTAAAAAGAAAGCGACAGCCAACCCTTGCACCGTGACTCATAACTCAAAAGACATGTAATAAGCATTTTGTTGGAAGAAGTCCTCAGCACAATTAGCAATCAACTAACTAATTCGTTCTTTGCACCCATTTTAATCAGCTCAGCAAGTTCATCTTAGTATCTCACAATCATCTGCATACTCTACTCCCCAAAATGACAAATATTAAATGTTACATTGTTACCAGCCACAAAATCTAACCGCTATAACATACTCAAACACAATATATTATCTTCAGATACAATCAAATCCATTGCAACTATCCAAACTCGGCAAATAGCACACTAATACGCTAAAAGACACGATTATTACCTTACGCTTTGAAACAACCCTATAACTGAAACATAAAGCTCAATCTGAAGTTTTAAACCTTAAATTCAACACAAAACCAATCTAATCAGACATACACAAAGAACTTAGCTCCATCTTAGCTTAACAAAACCTCATTTCCAATATTCATCACTTTATGAACACATTAAGCTATAAAGTTGTAATCTTTTAAGCTCAACAACCAACCAATTCAATCAAAATGTTACAAAGACCCAATTCTTATCACAATCCCATTTCCATTTCTCGTCATTATTATGTGGAGTATAAATTACGCCATCTCGCTAAAGTTATAAGCTTTATATCCAACAGAAACCCAATCCATTCAAACAAATACAAAGAACCAATCTTTATCTTAGCTGGAAAAAACCCCATTTCCAATTCACATCATAACAACATAAATTACTCTAAAATCTACAAAGAACGCAACTTTTATCTCAGTAAATAATCCCCAAACCAGAATTTCGAACATTTTTCTATATTAACAGTAAAATTATTAAAACTAATAATAAAAAGGTGAAATAAGAACTCAAAAATACCTGCTTATTACGGTTATCTGAGAAAAGGCAAGAAAATCTGCCATTACAACGCAATTGGTGGCTCAAAGCTGAGAAATTTAGAAGGCGTGATGAAGAAGATGAAGAAGAAGATGTAAGAGGATGATGAAGGAGCAAAGTTAAGGGTTTGTTTGGAAGATTGATGCTTACAAGTTGGGCCATGGCTTCCATTCCATTTCTCCCATTTCATTCATACAATTCTTCCCTTTGTAGTATCATGGAATTGGGTTTGGTGGATCATATTTGTGGGCTTTGAGTTTCTAGTAAAGGGGCTTTGTAGGTTGATTTGTAGATGTGTCCCAACTCCCGAGTTAGTCAGTGTGGATCACCCGTCCCACTTTCGTGTCTCACTCCGTGTACCCCTCCAATCACGTGTCACCATTTCATAAATTTTTCTAAAAAATACAATCTTTAAAATATAAAATAATGAAATGGTGACACGTGATTGAGGGGGTACACGGAGTGCCGGAGTGGGACACGGGGACACGAAAGTGGGGCGGGTGATCTGCACTGCGAGTTAGGCGAGTTATGTTACTCACTATATTGTGCAATGATCAATGGTTAGTAAGAGTTGTAACTCGTGGTCCTTATGAAGTCATTTGTGTCTCTATAAGTTTCATGATTCTTCCCAACCCTAGAGTGCTACTTAATCATTTTATGTTGATTACTAATTTGATATTGACATTGATATTCGTGTAGAGTGATAATTAACGTAGTTACATGCATTGATTCAGATAATTTGAAGTTAGCTTGATCGAGTGCATATATGGAATTAATATATTATAATTTCAATCACCTAAACATTTGCAAACAAAACAACCAAATGATTTTTCAATTTATGATTCTTTTTCTTGTGGGAATATCCCATTCCTTAAGTTGTTGACCAACCTTTACCTCTTACCACTTAAGCCATACATACCCCATAGGCCATAGGTCATAAACATTGCTTAAACTTCACTCTTCAGTCTTCTCAATCACAAAACTCCACCTAAAATATATGAGTCAATGTAGAAGTAGAACTTGTTTGAAAATACCGACACTCTTTCCATACCTTCCTTACTTGTGGAGCAAAATTTTATCTCAGTAACGCAGTAACTCTGCGAGTCTTATTTTGGACTAAATATCTCGAGTTAGAGTTTTAGAAATATTACTATGTAAATGCAATCCGAGCAAAAATAGATCATGCAAACTGCAAAACACCTACATTTTCCAAAATAAATATTGCCGAAATCCCAAAATGCTTTTACACATTGATTAATTACCAATATTTGAAGAAAATAACATTTTAAAAAGGATTTCGTTCAAATTTGTAACTGACGAAAAAAAATCAAAACATGATTTCATGTCCCCTCTCACATTTTCATCATTATCCTTTTTTTGAATCTTCCTCTTCACACTTTTACCTCAACACCCCTCCTAAACTCCCAAAAAACAGGGGCATTTTCGTCCTTTCACATGAGAGAGAGAAAGAGACATATGGATTGGATTAAGCAGTCATCATCATAGAGAATAGAAAAAAAAAAATACAGAACAGAGTGAGACACACACAGAGAGAGAAAGCTCATCACAGAGGAGAGAGAGAGAGAGAAAAGTACAAAAAATTCCCAAATTTTTAATTTTTTATTTTTTGTTTTTTTTTTTTAATTAAAATTTGAAGGTTAACTTATAAAAGAAGATTTAGAGGAGAGAGAGAAAAGAAATGGTGTCGGACCAAGATATAGCAAGAGGTGTACTCGAGATCCTTTCTCTCCACGGCGGCGTTAGCGGTGGTGGTGATGGTGGCGCCGCCGTGTCAACCGTCGTACAACAACTCAGCGCAAAACTCGGATTAGACTTGACTCATAAATCTGCGTTTATCGCCGACCAAATCAGCCTCCTCCGCCGCCACCACAACCACTTCCCTCAACAATTACAACAGCAACAGTTTCCGCGGCCGCAAACTCCGCCGTCTATTTTTCAAAATGACCATTTTGCCCTTCAGAATAATCCTCAATTCCTCCAACAATTCTACTACCATCAACAGCAACAACAACAGCAGCAGCAACAACAGCAGCAGATTTTGCCGTCTCCGTTTACGCTACATTTCGGGGAGTATTCACATCATCACGTGCCGTCACCGCAAGGTCACGTGGATCAGAAGCCTCACGTGCCTCATCATCATCATCAGCAGCAGCAGCACGTGACCCCGCCACATGTTAAGAATGGGGGTCTCACTGGGAAGTCTACTGCCAAAGAAAGGTTGTTTCTTTTTTCTTTAATTTGATTTTTAATTTGATGATTAGTGTGGTTTTTGGGGTTTAATATGAATTTGGAAAAAAAAAAGGGGATTTTTTTGTTGTTTGTTTATTGTTTTGAGAAATATATGTATATTCTGTGACAATGAGACAGAATTTTGTGATTTGATGTTTCATATGATATGATTAGTTTATGTTCTGTTTGTTTAACATGTGGGAAGTACTGTTAATGAAGGTATATACTGATATGATATTATATCATTTGGTTGTTTGTCGTAGGCGCGAAGCTGAGTTAGTTTAGTTGGTAAAGTCTTTATGAATTTAGTTAGTTTAGTTTGTAAAGTCATTACGATTTTTATGTGCAATTAAGTATAATGTCGACTAAGATAGGCCCGGAAAATAGTTATGGAATGTATCATGTATGTACAGTTGAGCAATTAGTAATTGGGGATTTGGTAAATACTGATATCATGGCATTTGGTTGTTTGACGTAGGCGCGAAGCCAGTTAGTTTATTTAGTTGGTAAAGTCGTTGTGTATTTTGTTAGCTTAGTTGGTAAATTCGTTATGCATTTAGTTAGCTTAGTTGGTAAAGTCATTACAATTTTATGTGCAATAAAGCATAATGTCGACTAAGATAGGTCCGGAAAATAGTTATGGAATGTATCATGTTTGTACAGTTAAGCAATTAGTAATTGGGGATTTGGTATGTACTGATATCATGGCATTTGGTTGTTTGACGTAGGCGCGAAGCCAGTTAGTTTATTTAGTTGGTAAAGTCGTTATGTATTTTGTTAGCTTAGTTGGTAAAGTCGTTATGAATTTAGTTGGTAAAGTCGTTATGCATTTAGTTAGCTTAGTTTGTAAAGTCGTTACAGTTTTATGTGCAATCAAGAATAATGTCGATTAAGATAGGCCCGGAAAATAGTTATGGTATGTATCATGTATGTACAATTAAGCAATTAGTAATTGGGGATTTGGTATATATATGCACATATCCTCCATGGAGTAGATATAGTAGTCAGCATGATGCAACAGTGCCATGCAGAGAATTATGGAGGTAATGAATTGAGGGAAGACCTAAGTGCTTATGACTTTGGGAAATGGGAGTGTTGGATTGTAGTGATAATAAGGTAGTGTCAAAGATTTGTCCGGGATAAGCGCTATTGAGTTTTAGCGATTAGCGTTACAGTTGTTTGGGTAGGAGGATGTTGATACAAGTTTGGAAATTTGAGAATTTTGAGTTAACTGGAACTTTGTTTGGCGGTTGTAGGTAAAGCAATGCGTGTTGGTGTTGATTACTTGATTTGCTTTTCAATTTTGTCCTTTTCTGGATGTCGGGGATTAATGCACGAGGATAGTGTTGAGTTGACTGGAGTTCCGACTTTTTTTGGCTTGAGAGATTTAAAGTTGAATTGACTTGTTTCTTTTGTATATCAGCATATGTGGTCAAGTATGAGTAATGCGTGTTATTAAATGAGTAAAGAAGCTCTATGAGTAGTAAATGTGTAATCTTAAATTCTTAATCAAGTAGGTTGTTTGTTTTTTTCTAGTATTGAAGGCATAGTTAGAGGCATGGAGCTATGCTGTGTATTTCGCGATGCACGTTAATCTTTTCATTAAGATATCTTGTTGTGTTGTGCTTTTGGGCAACGACAACTTTTATTTTTTATTTGGCTGAAGTTTGGAAGTTATTTCTCTTATCGATCTATGAAGGGGAAATGGTACATGTGAAAAAGGTGGATTGTGTTTGCTTACCAAGTGTGAACTTGCTATTAAAAAAAAGGTTCATTTGGGGAATTAAAGGTGGCTGTTGGAGGCCTGAGCCTCAGTTGGAGTCCAGGCAGTGGTTGCATGGAATCTATCCGTTTAGTTATTTCTACTTGGACGTGGTTTTACTCGAAGTTCATGTACTTTATAAATTTGTGAACTTTTATTGTTTGTTAAGAACTGTTTTATTATGTGTGCAGTACTCCATCTGGAACTAAGAGGAGAGGAGGTTCTGGGGGTTTAAACAAACTCTGTGGTGTGTCGCCTGAACTGCAGGCCATTGTTGGTGAGGCAACGATGGCAAGGACAGAGGTGATAAGCCTGCACTAATTTCTGCTTTCTCTTAAAGATTAATTCTTCCTGGTCTGCTCAATTTTTGGTTCACTTTCGAATAGTCACCTGAACTTCCATTTATGGCCGTTTCAGATTGTTAGGCAGCTATGGGTTTATATAAGGAAAAACAACCTTCAAGATCCCAGCAACAGGCGGAAAATTATCTGTGATGAAGCTCTTCGTGTTGTTCTTGAGACTGACAGCACTGACATGTTTAAAATGAATAAACTCCTAGCCAAACATATCCTGCCATTGGGTCCTAGAAGTATGTGACTTAACTCATCCTGAACAACTTTCTGATTCTAAAGTTTTAGCTTTTACTACGTGGGCTTAAACTTTATAAGGCTGCAATACATAGACAAGCTAACAGTAGATTATGAACTGATTTACAGAGGACTCTGCAGAGGATTCTGTTCCGTCTAAAAGACAGAAACTAGATGACGAGACTGCTTCTCCATCTGCTGATACTGTGGTAGATGCTGAAGTTGCCAAATCTGCCGATACTGTGGTAGATGCTGAAGTTGCCATAACTGCCGATGCTGTGGTAGATGCTGAAGTTGCCATATCTGCTGATCCTGTGGTAGATGCTGAAGTTGCCATCTCTGCTGATACCGCGGTTGATGATGAAGTTGCCAAATCTGCTGAAATTTCTGACAGTGCATCCGTCGTTGTAATTTCTGATCCACTTGCTCGCTTTCTTGGTACTACCAAACGGGAGATGCTTGCCTCAGAGGCCATACAACATGTTTGCGAGTATGTAAAGCTCAATAGCTTGGAGGTATGTGTTGCTCTTTAACAACCATTTATCCTAGCATTTTTCAAGTTTGCTCCTTATTGTTACATTGTGATACATGTTGCTCTTTGTGATCGACTTCTAAAGATTTATGTGTGCTGGAGCTATGTCTCATTGTAATGAGTTTTGGTTTTGATCCATCTTGTGTGGGGAACAAGTCCCTTGTTTTTTTGTGCCGATGTGCTACGACAGGCCAAGTTCCGAGTTCTTTGTTTAGTCTTTATGTCTAAATCCAATTTCACTTGTATTCTGTTAGGATCATGGGAGTTTACCACATGTGCATAGATTTGTTGAGCTTTTTGTGCAATTATGTTTGCCTGGTTACTTTCCACTGCTTAATGTTGAATGCAGGCACTGGTCTGATCTTTGAACAGTATGTATTAGGCACAGCGTTGTTCTTTGATCTTGTCCCTGTTCTTATACTATATGCATCTGCTGTTTCCATTGAACTATGCTGCCTTTCTTTCGCTCACGATATCTTAAATAGGAGTGATGTTTATGAATTTTAAAAGTCAATGTTTTTCCATTGACAGGATATTGACTCGCTGACTGTTATCTGTGATGAAAAGCTGAGAGAACTTCTGGGCTGTGAAAGAATTTCTATGCTTGAAATCAATGAGACTCTGGCTCGCCACCATTTACTCAGAAGTTCGTGACTATATGCTAAATTGTAAGTTTTCTTGAATCTTGATCACTTGAATAGTTTTCTTAGGTTCGTGCTATTAGTAGAATACTAGTCTTAGGTTCGACTTTGGGGACAGGAGCCCATCATTCTCTGAGTCTCATAGCAGTAAAATTAGATTAATATCATAATAACATGAAGGTTGGTTTGGCTTAGTGGGTTTTTGAGGGCTGTAAAAGCAATTCTTGACGTGATATTTGCTAAGGTTCAATACTTACTAGCTTCAATTGGGTGTTATTGTTTCCTTTTCTCACCTACCTTCCCTTAAACTGAGTTTAGGTGGCCTAGTAGTTAGAACCTTAACCTCCCGAGTTGAAATCCTCATATTTTATCTTTGTGTACATTTTATTTCCTTTTTTATTTCCTTTGCATCGTCTCGGTTATCATGTTTATGGCTTGTCGCACCTTGCCTTTAAACCCTCAATACTCCCATTAGGTTCTCGATATAATTAGCTGGATAATCTTACAAGTTAAAAGTTTTGTGCTTGTGGATTTGCTTTTAATAACCTTTTACTCGTAAGTTTGGTTTTGATCTCTCCGAGGCGTCTGACAATGTACTTTTTTCGTTCTTTTCCCATCAGTATCTTGGGCTTCACTGTTATTGGTGTGTTTTTTTTCGTTGCCTGCATGATTTATTGTCTGTCTCTGAATCAGTGTATAACCTAATAATTTCTACTACAATGACAGTGAGCTCTTTTGATATGTTGCAGATTCTCGAGGTTCTCAACTGTGATTATAGGACTGGCAGATATAGGCCTTTAGCCGAGCTCTTGTACATTTACAAGGTTAGGGACTAGTTTATGGAGATTTGAAGTTTGAACAAAATGTAGCCTAAGTTTCGAAGGAGTTTCTTATAGCTAAGGCATGCCATGACATGTTTCCTTGTTCATACTTGATAGATTTGGGCGTAAATGTGCCTGTGAATGTCTAACCCCTCGTGGAATTAGATAGAAACAACTCAAACAAGTTGCAAGCAATGTGTAGTACAGTTTCTGGAATACTTGTTGATTCTCTCCATCTTAATTTCGTACTTTATCAAAATTTGTCATACGTACAAGTCTCCTCTGCTAATTAACTTTCAGGTTTCCGAACTTTGGTGGATGACTACTCTTAAGTTGGACTCTTGGTGGTCAGTAGAACCACGCTAAATCTACGAAGTAAGAACTCATGTGGTCGTAGAAACTCGGGTTCTATTTAGTTGGTTCACACTTGCGATTCGTTCGTGTTGCTTTCGTACCAAAACAGCTAGGTTAGGAATTGGGTCAAGATCCTCTGGAGTTATTTTTCCTAGAGTTAACTCTAGGAAAAATAACTCCAGAGGATCCAGATCCGTTAGGAATTACCTACTGCCGGCTGTAAGTTTGGCTACTCCAAGCAATTTACAGTGCTTCCCCAAATAAAAGAAAAATTTAGGGAATGTTTTCTAATGGGATTAGGAAAGTGGCGGATTCATGATATCCTCAATCCTTAATTATGCCGAATCCCTCTGTTTTTTTTTTTTTGGCTAATCACACCAAGATGAGCATAGTAGACGCCAGACCCAGTTATTTTATCCCCGTAGAGCTGATCACTGAAATCCTGTCAAGATTACCGGCAAGGTTGCTCGGACGCTTCAAGTGCGTCTCTAAAGAATGGCACGATTTGATCAGCCACCGCAGCTTCATTAGACTTCATCAACGCCGGTCTAAACAATCGAACCCAGGCTGCAATGTCCTCTTGATCGGCCACCCTTTGCTCTATTCTTTTGACTTTGAGCATCCTCAGAACCCGGTCATCGAACTTCCTGACCCGGAAATCAATACCGAAGGTAGCAATATTCTGGACTGGCTGAAGTTACATGATCTATGCAGTGGCTTGCTCTTCTTGTCATGCGGCGAAGTTGAATACTTTATGGTGTACATTCCTGTCACTCGGACCTCTAAACGAGTCCCCTTTCCGAAGGCGGACTACAAAAATGCATACGGCGACTTGCGCACGCACTTCTTTTATGACCATGTTTCCGATGATTATAAGGTTTACTATAACTTCAAGGATTCGACGGACCACGGGAAAGGTGGTCATTGGGTGTTTAGTTTGGAAGCTAATTCATGGAAACAAATCGAATATCACAAATGCAAAAGTGTTGCGATTAATTATGAAGGTGGTGTTGTTAACAACCACATTCATTGGACACGTCCTCGTCCGAAGAAAGGGCGCTACTCGTTAAGACGATTCAATATATCGACTGAAGAGTATGATATTGTGCAGCCGGAGTACTTAGTTTCCAAGCCTCGGTTGGCTGTCGTAAGAGACAAGTTACATGTAATCACGGAAAGTTTGGGTTTGTGGGTATGGAAGGAGTACGGCATTAAAGAGTCTTGGACACTATTGTTTCGTTACCCATCAAATCCAATGAAATTCGACTATCCTTTTACTTGGCCTTCTCCAATTGTTTACTCCAAAAACGGGCGCAAAATTCTGGTGACCGTTGAGGCAGATGTAAAGAAGTTGAAGTTCATCTCCTGTGATATGGAAACTAAAGAAGCTACCGAGGTTGAATTTCTAGGACTGCCGGAGAATGATGAAGAATGTCAATTAAGTGCAGAGCCATGGGTGGATTCTCTTGTATCCCCTTAGCATCGATAGATCAACTTTAGGAGAATCACACAAATGGATTCGATTATTCGAGATAATGAATCAACCAGCTTATATTTCAAAGTAATGATACATTCTGAATTTCTCCAAATACCTTTTGTAATTCGTAGGTAATCCGAAGCAGAAAAACAAAATATGCACATAACTTGACAACATCTGGGTCGATGAAGATTGATTAGTAAAGATCAAATAATATTGCATGAAATGCCGCTTTACAAAACATTAAGTGGGACGGCCACTCAAATAACGACCCTCTTTTTCGAATATTATCAATATATATACATACCCAAAATGACTTGCGCGTCTCATAATACTCCCTTCATTTCCTCATTTCTTCCCATTTGTTCAAATATAAGCACTTTATAGTTGAACAAACGGTAAGTAATCGATACCGTGAATAGAGTACAACAAACCAAAAAAGAGCAGCTTCATTTCACTAGGGGAATTCATCTCAACCAGCCCTATTGAATTTCCAACTTTACTTTTTCATCTCTGTCAATAGCCAGTCGTCTCACTAATTCGACATCCATGCCACCTTCTGGAAGAGGCCACCTATATTCAGAACACGTAGGGGATACGAATTCAGAAAACACCCTCTCTATATATGCTTCGTAACTTTGGCAGGTTTAGAATGGATGAGAATCCTATAGAGTTTATTTTCGCCTAGTGTTTACTATGCATGTATAGTAATGTCATGCAATCGAAATAAGAATGGACTAGGATCCTACAGAGTTACTTTTTCTGTCGACTTTATATGTGATCAGATTGATTGAAAACTCAATCCTAGAGAGGCAAGTAACAAGAGCTAATCTACTCTCACCATTGAAGCACATCTCAACATATCCAATGTCAACAAACATAAAACAAAGCAGCAGATCTACAATTGGGAATCTTGTCTACTTTTCCCACATTCATGGTGAAGTTGAAGAGAGTTGAGAGACTGAACCTGTTTGTCTTTGGGCTAGTGCCAACTTTAATGGTCACACTCCATTGTTCACCCACACTTGGCCTTATCACATTCAACTTCACGTAACTCCCTTCCTTGTTCCAGAATGCTTCAAAGAACTGCATACCAGTAAAATTTGACTGCTCAGTAATAACGTCCACGCGAATATCAGTATGGTTTACCAAACATTACGTAAATTTTGGTCTGATTTCGGCTTCTCTGCAGCTAGTTTTTCTCTTCGTCGGGTCCTCTTGAGCAAGGCAGTGGAAATGGCATCGTGTCAAATTTATATATAGGTCCCCCCTAATCTAACTTGTGATCTTTTTACTTCACCCATGCCTATACATACCCTCAAGTTGTTATCATAAGATACTGATTGATACCGAAATGCAGCCAAACCTAGGCATTATATAAATATTTGTTTTCTTCTGAGAATGCTAATGTGCGACCGGGCTGCCCTTTTTTTTAGAATGGTATGTAAAATGCATACGTCTAAAATAATATAATACCTCCATGTGGCTACCAACTATGTTTTCATCACAATTGATTATTACATCACCGACACATAGGCCAGCACGGCTTGCAGGAGAGTCTTGTGCCTGTTGGAAGATCGGAAAACTTCAGTGAGTTAGAACAACCACAAAGTACCACACGGTTGTTGTAACTTGTAACATACTAATTAACAGTTCTTCAAAACCAAAAAAAAAGAAGAGAAGAACACTCAAATTATAAAGAGTTACATAAGAAATACCTTCATCTTCCTCACCCTTGGTTTGATTCCACTTTTCTTCATTATCTGCATAATAGATATTACATATTACATTAACAATCTTTGCCCGAGCTTTCGCCATTTGCAAAATCAGAACTCAGACACTTTGTATCTGAGTGTGCTACAAACAAATACTATATGACAAGCGAATATTCATTACCATCAAATCAATCTTCTTCTTCAATCTTTCCTTCTTGATCTGCAGAATAATAAAGTTACACACTTGAACTTAACATACATGACATAGAACACTTATCCTTCGTTTTAGTTGTTCTTGATCAGAAGAATATAACACATGAAACACCACAGTGTCACTGAGCTTACTCGTTCACGCCAAACCGTTGCCAGAAGACGCTTCCTTTCAGACCAAAAGATTCGACGGACAACCTGAAAGATGTCCACAAGGGGATTGCAACTGAGATAGAAGTTAACACAATTAATAGAACAAAAAATACAGGTTAATGTCAAGTAGTGGTTCGATACCTTAGTCCTACCCAACAAGGACCTTCTTTTCTTGTGCCCAATCACCTATAAGAAGAGAAGATGTTGGCTAAAAACTAATGATCCCCAAATAATTATACTATTTCTTTGCGCGTATGGTTAAAAACTTAGATACATTATCGACCAAGATTATCATATGCAGAAAAATCGAACCTTTTCAACTATAACTCCTTTGAGTACAAACGGGAACTTCTGGTTAAGTATATCCAACACATCCAAATTGGATGTATAAAGATTCGCAACAGTCACTCCAAGCCAAGGACGTGGAACTCGACTGTAAAACATGGTAAGTAAAAGTAAGATGATGCACCAAGAGATGGTTCCTTCCAGAACAAGTCAGTATCTTACCCATGTTTCTTCAAAACATCGAGGCATTTGACAGCAATTTGAATCGGAAGAAATGCAGCAAATGGACAGCAAAAGAAATTGATTCCAATGATATCTCCATTATAATCGACGAGGGGTCCACCAATCGCAAGCTGCCTTAAGCCACATTCGTAATGTTTACGATGCAGAAGTCCAATATATGCAAGGAAATGAGGTTATATATGACAAAGCAATGTGTATAGATATATTGGAGAATGCAAAGAAGGTAGGAAGTTACCTTGGTGACTGTGCAACTCATCAAGATTAATTCTTTGCAATCAAGAAGACAATCATGAGAACTGGATCATACAAAACAAAGGGTATGCATCAGCAGAAGGAAAGGTCGGTCCACCATACTGCCACACTTCAATCATCAAAATTGTTAAAGATCTGAAATTAAGATACAAAGGCACACCTGAGTACACCAGGTGCAGCCATAATCTCATGAGGGTCTAAACACTCCCGTCCTAATGCAACAACCAGTTCTCCCGGGCGCATAGTTGCATCATTCAGGTATCCAGCAGTTGCAATTGCCCAAGGTGTTCTCGACTTGATTGTAATTATTGCAATATTATAGTGAAAGTCGTAACCCAAGACTTGGCCTTCATATAATTTCCCATCGGATGTATATACATCAATCTACATTAAATTTACCATCAGGGAAGGCATGAAGCAAACTATCATCTAAAAGATAAAACATTGTTACTCTATTCTTGCAGGTGAGATACTTGTTCATCAGATATTGTTCAAAATCTGATCAATCTTTCGATAAGACTCCAGATAGTACATGTTGGGTGTGTTCACAGTGTTAAGTATCGTATGCAATACAAAGTTTCTGATCTTCTACGAGAAGCCATTACAGTTTTACTGACGACCCAACCTCAAAATTTGCGTCAGTGAAAAGTCATAATATGGGCCAATGTCTCGCAAAATTTACTTAGATTGGCTTCGGGCAGATACATGATTTACAAAAATGGAAATCAAAGTTCAAGCTTCAGCATTATTATTAACCTTAAGATTAGATGGCACTGAAGCTGCAGAAGAAAGACCTCGCAGAAGAGTTGCAGAAGTCAAGATAGTTCCAATGAAACTGTCGTTCTGGTTATCACATTCTATGATTGTCCCGGAACCAATAAATAATGGTTTGTCACCTACAACAAGTAAATATCTTGACATCACTACCGATAAGAGCAAACTGATGCAAAGTACTAGAATCACGCTATTACTCCCTCCATTTCATTAGGTTCTTTGCATTTGGTTAGAATATGTGAGAGGAATTCAAACCAAAATGCAAAGAACCTAATGAAATGGAGGGAGTATCATGCATACCAAAACTCAGTGTCGTCTTAACACCTTTTCATATGGTGCCCTAACCCAAGAAAAGACAGTATATAGTATATAGTATATGCCAAACAATAGTCATCCAGTGTAAGTGAAGGAAACAGTATTGTACCAATACGACTTATACAAGAAACAATGCTTGTAGAAGCCTTTAGAATAGCGGAGTCAGAGTCGGGATCAAACTTCTCATAGTTCTCCACAACACAATCAAAGCTTGCAAAGGAACTTGAACACTCCTGAATAGCTGTTACAACAGGAATACAATGTAATAAACATCAATGTCAAAAAATAAAGCACAATTTTCAAATGCCAATGAAGTAAGAAGGTCAAAAATTAAAGTGAGGAGAGTGTCTTTACATCTTCCACACCGATCCCAGCTCATCCTCAGATAATTATGAGTCTAGCCTTCAAAGAAAACACCCACATTAGTTTATCGACTGTAAAATAACAACTTTAACAATACACCCTCCCACTCAATCCAAAGTTCTCAACTTCTCATGATTCTCATCCCTTATATTGCGCGTATATAAGTGACCGATCAGGTAATAAGTCGTAAGTTATTAGATAAGACGATTAGTTGTTCCATGTCTGTCAAATACTATACTCCCCCGTCCCAAATTAAACTTCCCATGTAATTTGAATACTCCCTCCTTCTGAATGATCTCCCCCTTTGTTTTGCAGTTTTTGACTAGCCATACTGAGAGACACACATAGATCAAATGAAATGTTTACTTGGTGTAAAATTTAACACATATTTCATTCTGTAGTGCATTCTACAAGTTTCACTTGATTTTAAGTCAAACAGGTTTTTCATTTAGTCTATGTACTAATCCCAACATGGCTAATCAAAAACTGCAAAACGAATGGGAAGATCATTCAGAACAGGAGGGAGTATGTATTTTCAAATGGGGCACGGGAAATTTAAATTGGGACGGAGGAGTATGTCAAATACAATACACCCTCTCACTCAATCCAAAGTTTTCAACTTTTCATGATTCTCATTCCTTCTATTGCACGTATAAAAGTGAAGATCAGGTAATAACTCATAAGTAATTATTAGTGAAGACGATTAGTTGTTCCATGTCTATTAACTACTATACTCCCCCGTCCCAAAATAAGCTTCCATGTAATAATTTGAATCTGTCAGAGGAATTCAGATGGCACGGGAAGTTTAAAATGGGACGGAGGAGTATGTCATATAAACAAGCTTGGCCTAATCGATAGACTATATTATCAACAAGAACAACATTACCCCATTGCCTCAAAGGCTCCCGCCATAAGGCACAAGCAAAATTTAGACCTAGAGTAGGATCAGATTACAGTTTCCGGACACTCTTTCGGATAATTTCGTTGTCAAGGACATATGTATAAATCACTAGCAACTCCTAATTAACAACTTGTTTGGTTTAACATCAGCAAAAATCACAGTAAATAGAACTGTCTTACAGTCTATATCTGTATTCCAAAATTTCCAAGGCGAAATGAATTCAATTCAATTCCACCCATAAAAACATATAATTAGATTCCAAAATTAGGTCAAGTACACTTGAGCAATACTTCAACATGTATAAAAGTAGTAATATTTACGCAACAACAACATATGTTATCCAATCATATAGACTATCCTTTTGCATAAAAATTGACAGTGAAGGCAGAAATAAATTCTGAAGAATAAATGGTAAATTACAGCAGAAGATAGTAAGATACAGATATTTTACCAGTGAAAGTGAAAATAGTAATAAATTACCACGCGCGAAAGAGCTGGGATGAATAAATTGTGGAAGATGATGTGCAGAAAAGTGGTCGAGTATGAATGAATTTGGGGATAATTAAACCTAATTGTACGAGTCAAGTGATCAATTTTGGCAATTTGTTGTCTTTGATTGAGGTCTTAGAAACTCGTGTCCCACGATATTGCAATGGAAACTGGAATGGTGTAGACAACTAGACATTGCATGGACTTGGATCATTACACTTACACACATACCAGTATACGACATACGATTGGTACGAGTCTCGTGTTTTACTAGCCTTTAAACTTTTTTTTTTTTTTGAAAGGAAGCCTTTAAACTTTTGATGTTATTGTACAGGACTATTTAATTAATAAAATACGTCTCTTTTTTTTTTTGGAAATAATATAAAATACGTCTCTTTAGTCTAAAGTACCTTTTAAATTAGATTTTCTAGGAATTTCGCGATAAACTACATTTATAATGATTTTTTTCCGTGGAGAAGTTATTTTTTTACAACAATTTTACAAAAGACATCTAAATATTGAAAGTTTTTTTTTTTAATCTAATGACTATTGACTACTCTTTTTTTTTTCTCTCTCTTCACAGTTGGGTTTTGTGTCATGAATCAAACAAATTAGTGCCCAATTTACTCCCTTAATCTTTCACCTTATCTCTACCCCGCATCGGCTCCTCCCCCACTCTCTCTCTTGCCGGTGTCACTGACATGCCGTGTTGGGGATGGCGTCTCTTGGTGAGTGTGGCGGTGATTAGGTTTATAAGTAGGGTTTTACTACCATTTATGATGTCTTTGGTACATAGGAGTAGCTAATGCTGATGAGGTGAAGATATGCGGATTTGTAGTTGAGACAACCACCATTGCGATGTCCTAACCATAGGTCTACCTTGATCCTTGGGTTTGTCACTAATGTTAATTATGGTTAATAGGTAGGTTAGCGTATGGGTTACGTTGAAAGTTTAAAACCATTGTGGGTACCCTAACTTTGTTGTGTTGGACTCTCAGTAAAAAGAGATCAGTAACATTGTTGTTTGTGGACAAATGAGCGTATATCAGTTAATTCATGTCGTAAATTTATACAATTATACCTACCCGTATGGTAGGCTTCTCCCTCCATTCCTTGATATTTAGTCCAAAACTGTTTCCATCAATTTTTCATAACCTTCCACATGTTCGCACTTATCTTTTGAATTATATTTTGATCATAAATTATACTACGGGCTTGTTTGGTAGTTTTAGCTACTTAAGTAGCAGGTCGCATTTTTAGTCGCTGATGGCGGGTTGCTGTTATTTGTTAGCAATTTGTTGATATACTGGCTGTTGTAACTTGTATGTTGGCAAACTTAATTGTTGAATTGAAATATCATAATCAAGAAGAAAATAGAAAAAGACCGTCGAATATGTGCATCAACGTTTTGACCAGAGATGTTGGACTGTTGAATTACGGAGTACTTGTTAATGATGTACGAGTACTAGCAAATAAGACCGATCTCCATATTATTTCGAAAAACGACTATTGATACTCCACAATCCACGGCGAGCACTTCCACACATTCGCACTCGCATTTTAATTCGAAAATGATCTTTGCATTTTTTTTTAAGGATTTTGCTATAGTTTAGGGCTAACTATAAGCCATTAATATTACTTTGATTTTTGCAAAATTCATTAATATCATAAAGACAACAATTAAAAAAAAAAAAAAAAAAACTACCAGACTACCACACGTTTCTCTCTCTTCTTCATATGTTCTATTTCCCCATTCAAAAACATCAACAACCACCATCTCAAACACCACCACCATGATAGACAGGGCCGGCTGGGAGATTTTCGGGGCCCTGGGCAAAAGTTTTTTTAGGGTCCCGATGTGTTATAAGCATATGAATTGCGAATTAACATATTTTCGATTTTATTGTTGAAAG
>JBBYHQ010204881.1:0-24437 GCA_038382645.1 Spergularia azorica
TGATTTAATCTACACACCCAATTACATCAAATATAAGTTAGTTACCAAAACTAACTTACCACATTTAGACATAACAAGTAATTATAATTAATTAATTACTCACTAAATAATTAACCAATTATTTATTTGGAAATTCTCCAACAGATGTGCATCGATCCAATATCTAACGAAATGACAACTGTATTAATAATGTATACTCCCTGCTAAAGCCAGATCCTCGTACTAAATCATACTAGTATATGTATTTAAAAATAATTGCTTAGGAATATACTAATGAAACGCATAGTATACTCCATAATCCTCGGCACAACATGTCTAAGGAATCGTCAACTCTTTCGAGATAAGTTTCATTCTAATTTCTAAGGCTAGTTCGATTCACATACCTCTAAAAGAGTAATTTTAAGGTCTTTGACAAGTACCGCAAAACACCATGATAGTTTTCATCTCAAGCGTACATAATGTCCAAAATAAGATTATGAAAAACACTATTTAGGACATATATTTATAAACTACTCGTAATCGTTTTACCCATCCTACATGGGTTGTTCTTCTAATCATAAATGGATACTATCATCACTATACTATCACTAAAACAAGTATAACGACTGTCAATAACATAAAATGAAGGCACGACCTAAACGTATAAAAGGTACTCTGACTCAGACAATATAGTAGAACCCAACTTGACTAAAGACCCGCATCTAGATACTACACCATTGAGTCCATATTGCACATATGTGAGCTGTGACACTTATCCTAGGATGACAACAATGAGTCATATCATTGTCAAAACATAGAAGTGATCAATCTTCCAAAGTTGGTTTTTATGACTGAATGTAGAAGTAGAACAATGCCAAACAAGAAAAGAGTGTGAGTGTTACGTTACCTTATTTGTATGATGATGTATGATATAAATGATAATGTTGTTAATTTGGCTTGTGTACCTGTCCCACATTTAGCCTTCCCATACAATTTGATACAAACCCATTAAATTGTCTTTATATACTTCCCATACTTTTCATCACATGAAAATTCTGAAGACTTCACTCTCTTTATCAGTCATCATTCATCCAATTGAGTGAACATAACCAAAAAAATTGTCCATATTGATTCTGGGTTTTTTTCTACTTTGTAAAATAATTCTGGGTTTTAATCAATACAAAAAAAAAAAAAGTGAACTTTTTGAAGTTTTGGTAAGAAAATTTTGATCTTTGTGAACATGGCAAGTGTAGATGTTGCAGTGATTGAGCATGGGACAGTAGGAACTAATAAGGTGGGAAGCCATGGAAATGGTGGTGGGTGTTGCAAAGGGAAAGGCGGTCCAGGGTATGCCACTCCTTTGGAAGCTATGTCTGGTCCTAAAGAAGCTCTCCTTTATACCACTTGTGTTTACTCTGGTATTTTCTTTTTTATCATAAATTCTCCATCTTTAGTTCCATGAATTCTTTTGTGTTAGCTAGTTCACTCGGATCGTTAACGTTTGGTTTGAACTCGTCGAACATAATCATACTAGAAGTTACTAGTCCAAAAGAAAGGAGGGAGTTTTATCGTCTGATAGGTTAGGTGATACCCTGGCTAGGAGGGTCATCTAACTTTGTACGTTTGCTTACTTGTTCTTACCTTTAGGGAGTATTTTCTAAGTAATGAGTTGGTTTGTGGAGGTCTAGTTTTTGTTTTGAAGTGTTGCAATTATAACTCCAACTGTGTCTTAATTTCTAGAAATATTGATAATTTTGCGTTATAATTTCGTAATTTTGACATATTTTACAACCCCGAATTTCAAATGATATGTCCGCTTGTGGTATGGGGTGGTTGATACGTACTCATAGGAATATTCAATTGTATGATTACTGTGGCATGCCAGGTATTGGGATCATGGGGTGGTTGTGGAATCATAGGATTCTCACTTTAATAATTGACATATGTTACAGTAGACTGTTATTTCTTCAGGTAGGGCAGTTTTTATAATCACTACACTGCTAAATGTAGGTTAGCTTGCTTCATTTGAATTAATTTAAGATTATGAGAGAGATATGCATAAATGGACATATATAGAAATGTTGCTTAGGAAAGGGGCTGTAAAAATGAGGGATATGATATTTAATCTGGTTGGAAATATTCGAATGGGAATCAATTCACTAGTTACCAATGAAGATGATATTACAAGATTAACAAGACAAGCGATTTTTCGCATTAGTATAAATTGGTTTTTACACTCCCTCCCTTATGAAATACGAGTAGTCTTAAGGGAAGAGTACTTGTTCTCATGGGTAGAAGTCAGTTTTTCCCTAATCTAATCCATCTTCCCTGAACTTTTGCACCAACAATGATCTCAAGAACCTAAATTTCTTTATGAGCTGCAATGTGAAAAATCAAAGGTCTTTAGTTTGAGTAATACTGCTAAAATGGATGGCCATTGATGAATGGTAGATGATTCCAGGCTAGCATAGTACCGCGATTTTCTGTAGTGTGAGTAATTCAGAGTTTCAGCAAAACTTACTCGTTGTCTGGTGAAACAAACCTTCCTACAGTTGTATTCATTTGGTCTTAATTGCATCTGTGTTATCCTGGAGTACAGTACTGAGCTTCAGTCAATTCTAACATATAACCCTGTGAAATGAACAGGGACTGGAAGAGAGAAGCCTGACTATTTGGCTACAGTTGATGTGGATCCTAACTCTCCTACATATTCAACAGTGATCCACAGATTGCCTGTGCCTCATGTGGGAGACGAGTTGCATCATTCAGGTTGGAATTCATGCAGCTCCTGCCATGGTGATGCATCGGCTGACAGACGCTTTCTTGTGCTTCCGTCCTTGATGTAAGGCTTGCCCAGATTTATAAATTTAACACATGCACATTGTTGGAAGTTGGAAGTTTAGCTCTTTGGTGCAATTTTCTCATTAGTTGACTAGAATGTTACTGAAAAACAGCCTCATTGTGTCTTGCTACATCAGTAGTCCGTCATCTCTCTATTGAACATGGACCTGTCTCAAAGCTGTCTTATTTACCCCTGTAACATGTTATATTTCATTATTAGAAGGATGAGGGGCTTGTTTTTATACCTGTAAACTGATTTTTATAGCTTTTGCTTGTTAACTTATTTAATTGAATGTGTGAATACAAATCTGATTTCACTAACTGAAGTCTTTTATGCTGTCTATTGTCTTTCTGTGGTATTACTGTTCTGATCAATATGAGATTTTACTTTCAGATCCGGGAGGGTTTACATCGTCGATACAAAAACAAATACAAGGGCCCCCGCTTTGCACAAAGTGGTTGAGCCGGAAGAAATTGTGGAAAAGACTGGACTAGCATATCCGCACACTTCACATTGCCTTGCCTCTGGTGATGTCCTGATCTCATGCCTTGGAGGCACTGACGGGAAAGCTGAGGGAAATGGATTTCTCCTACTTGACTCTGAATTTAATGTGAAAGGAAGGTTAGCGTAGATTCTTCTGCTTCTTTGACGTTCTTGGTTCAGTCTTCTTTTGGATTTTCTCTTTCACATACCTGAACTAAGTATATCACTGTAATTGGTTTATGTTAGGTGGGAAAAGCCAGGGCATAGTCCATCTTTTGGATATGATTTCTGGTACCAACCCAGGCACGGCACAATGATTAGCTCATCATGGGGAGCCCCTTCCGCTTTCTCCACGGGCTTCAATCCTCAGCATGTCGCGGAGGGTCTCTATGGAAGGCATTTATATGTATATAGCTGGCCGGGAGGTGAACTGAAACAAACATTGGACCTCGGCAATACAGGACTTATTCCCTTGGAGGTGAGATGGCTGTGAAAGTTGGAACTTTACAGCTCTTATAGTATAGATCCTGCATATGGTTGTTCACTAACCTCTCTGTCATATTTGTAGATAAGGTTCCTTCACGACCCTTCTAAAGATACTGGATATGTCGGATGTGCTCTATCCAGCAACATGGTCCGCTTTTTCAAGAACCCTGATGGATCTTGGAGCCATGAGGTATTACAATTGACATATAACAGTGCCTGTGAAAACGTCTTGGAACGGAACATAAGGGAGTATACATTCCTGTACTTCTTCAAAATAGAAAGTTTACTCTCGCGGCTAGTCTAATATGTCTAGGCGATAGGGTCATATAGATATAAACCTCTCTTGGAGATTGTTGCTTTACCAATCTGTATTTGGTATATCTGGAAACACGGAAATTTAATTTGCTGCTATTTTTTCTCTTTTTTTTTTTAGGTTGCAGCATCAGTGAAGCCACTGAAGGTGCAAAATTGGGTTCTACCTGTGATGCCTGGGTTGATCACTGACTTTTTAATATCCTTAGACGACCGTTTTATTTACTTCTCCAACTGGCTCCATGGAGATATCCGCCAATATAACATTGAGGACCCCAAGAATCCTGTACTGACTGGTCAGCTCTGGCTTGGAGGACTAATTCGGAAGGGAAGCCCTGTTTCTGCAGTGTCTGATGATGGTTCAACCTATCAGATCGATGTCCCTGATGTCCAGGTACGTATAATTATACTAGCCATCTTGTCATGCCTGTGAACTCCTGTCAAATGGCATTGAGCTTAAATCAGGCTAATGACATCAACACTTTGTTTGCAGGGTAAGAAACTGAGGGGTGGGCCACAGATGATACAGTTGAGCTTAGATGGAAAGCGACTGTATGTGACCAACTCCCTCTTCAGCTCGTGGGACAATCAGTTCTACCCTGAACTGAAGGAGGAAGGATCACATATGCTGCAAATTGATGTTGACACTGAGAAAGGTGGTCTAGCTATAAATCCCAACTTCTATGTGGACTTTGGCCTGGAACCAGAAGGTCCTTCACTAGCCCATGAGATGCGATACCCAGGTGGTGACTGCACTTCGGATATCTGGGTTTAAGAGTCTGATGTGCTACTTCCTGGGGAGGGAATCACAGGATCTCCTGTTGAATAAATGATTATTACACAGATGGTTTATCTTCATACCTGTTTTCGTGATTATGTGGAATGTAAATTGATAACACTGGCTTTTACTTGTCAGTAATTCTAATTTGAAAAGCTACATTTTCTCTAAACTTTCTTGTTATTACTTTTCAAGCAACCCTAGCCAATTTTCCGGCTTATTCAGTCCCAATCCTACTAAGTTCCTTCCCATCCACTCGGGTCTGAGCCGAGGGAGCTCCCTTGCCGTCAGCACCCGAAAGCAGAAGAATTTGTGGTATACTACTTGGAAGTATATTTGCTTTAATGAAAGCAAAGAATTCTAACAACTGTGCCTACAGCTAGACCTGTGGTGAACGATTTAGACAGTAAGTCACTGTCTAAACTTATCAGCGTGTGCATGACATGCGCTACTCATATCTGATGATAAGTTTATTGTCGTACCCTGTGACAGTATTATTCACAATCACGATTTTCTTCGACATAGTACTAAATATCTGTTAATCTTATGTCTTATTATTCACGAGTTGACACGGGAAGTAACTGGCACCGTTCCTGACATTATCAGCAATCCTGCTAGTGTCCTGAGGAATATATTCATCAGGTAGGCAAAGGCAATATAAGTGCCTGCCAGTCTCTTATATTCCTATTACTATTGTCAGGCTGCCTATTTAAGTTTCACAGCATCTTCACTTTCTCATCCTCAAATCTAAACCCCTAGCTGAGACCGAAAGAGCGTACCACAATGGGTTTCTTTCGTCTGTTTAAGTCACGCCCGAGTCAAGAACACCATCCTGAAGTTCCTCAGTATAACAGTTCTACTGAAACGCAATACCACGACAGTGAATACCTGCGTTACAACAATGGCCGGGTTGAGGGGCGTGATGAGCAAGTCACCGCATTTTCTGAGGAGAAAAACTACATCGGCTATGGAGCTCTGAGGTGTGATCACCCTCAGTCATCTCAGGGGAGTCAGTGCCACCCTCGCTCAGCAAACACCTGGCGACGTGGCAATGGCAAAGCCTTTAGATACAAAGGCTGAACATTACTAGCAGAGGAAAGACGACATTGTTGCTTTCAGATCCTAAGATTTCGGAACATTTTACTGTCACAAAATAAAACTAAAGCCATGTAAACCTGTCTGTTATCACATTGTGTATAAACCATGACCTTGTTTGTTGTTTAACTCAGTTTACTGAAATATATGCAATCGGTCCAAAACCCGACTGCACTAGACTGAAGAACGGAGTCTGGTTACATAAGCGGGTCAGAAAATGAACCACAACGATCAATCTTGTGCAGATAACCAAGAAAACTGAATGATTGACATAAACCAGTATATGTAAACATCTGAATTCAAAACTAAGCACACAATTGCGAGTCACAAACCACAATGTTTTCTACTACATCAACTCAGTGCATTGAAGAAGTGTCATGTAGAAGCAACATTTGCATCTTTAAAGGAGTTACACCAAGCATAATGCCTAGCTCCATCCTTGTCAACAATTTTGATGACGAAATTCGAAGGAGCGACAACAAGCCTAGCCCTGATCTCCAGGATACACTTATCAACCAAATCGACTGCTTCTTTCAGTGACATATTACTCCGGTAGTGTCTATCCATCATAGACAAGGAGAAATATGCACCGTAACCAAACGAGGCCTTATCAATCTTGTGGAGTGTCGCAAGGTAGTCGATATAGTACAGAGATGGTCCTGATTCCTCGTCATATCCCGTCAATAGTACGTTCACCGAGTACGGGTTCTGTATAATATTGACAACAATTACCATTAAATAACGCGACATAAATCTAATACTCCTCCTTTCATTCATATTCAAATGACTCATTCGATAATAATGATAGACTCATACTCCTTAACTAGGGTAAAAAATAACGCGACATAAATCTAATACTACTTCCATTCATATGAAAATGACTCATTCGATAAAGATAATAGACTCATCGTTACATGGATATTGACAACAAATACCATTAGGGTTATACACTTATACTAACTAGAGTAAACGCAACAAAAATCTAATGCTCCTCGCATTCATATCCAAAAAACCTATTCGATAATGGATATAATGTACGTGACATGGATATTGACAACGATTACTATTAGGGTTTAACTCGAGTTATAAAAAAAAAACGCGACAGAAATTTATTACTACCTCCATTCATATTCAAATGACCTATTAGATTAAGTATAATAGACTCGTATGAATATAATGTGAGGATCACCTTGCGCAAGGCGGTGGCGAGTTCGTTACGAGTGAAATTAGCAGTGGCGGCCGTGGTTAAAGAAACACCGTTCTTAAACTTGTACAAAGCTACATTCTTTTGAATGTACTCTGTAAATTGTACTCTGTGAATCAATCAATCAATCAATCAATCAATCAATACGCGAAATTTAATCGAAAAAAGAACTAATTATTCACGAGGAAAAGAGTAGAGTATGAACCTGTCACCGGCTTCGCCGGTGGCGGCCATGAGTTTGTGAGAATCGAGGATCATGATTTTATCTTCGTCTGATTTGTGGACTAATATACTGTTAACTGCAGATGTGTCTTCTACAAGTATTGTAAATCCATCGCCTACTAATCCGAATGCACACTCCATTGTTGCTTCTCGGTGAAGCTTTTATGTTTCTTTGAAAGTATGAAGTTCTGGATTGTTTTTTCCTGGGATTTTAGTGATAAAGTTTTGTTTTTTTTTTATACAGGCGACGCCTGATTCAAAGTGAGCCTTCTTGTGGAACAAGAAAAGGAAAAGGAGAAGGATTTGTATTTTTGGAAAATTTTGGATGACTAGATCCGTCAAGTTTTACCCGCCCGATTACGACTTCCATATACAATATCGATATTGATTGGAAGTGGTGATCGGGCGGGTAAAGTTTGGTTTAGGTTTGGATATATCGGGCCGTGTTGTTATATTGACTTTCGGAGTTTAGTTACTCGTCTGGATAATACTTTAGGTCCCAATCAATGATGAAGTATACTTTACGTAATTGTTAGAAACTCGAGAGTCCTCTCCTTAAACCGTAATGCCTTTACTTATTTTCAGTTTTATAACATGGTCGAAGATGTGAGACAAAGTCAAACCAAACGTTAACAAATGAGAAAATTGGTAGGGCTATCTAGGATCGTTATCTCAACATATGGGGTAGATCCTTTTGTACAAGTTATGACTGGGACACTCTAGACTAGTTTGGGTGTTCAATTGACTATCTAACTTCACTTTGTTTTATCAAGAAATAGACCTAACATTCGCATCCATCGCAATTTGTTGATGAAAAGTCATAAGATGCACATTATCTTTAGCATCAGCCAATTCAACTTGCTTACAGGGAATATATTCATTCATTCATTCAGATAAGATGTATCTCATTGGAAAGATTACTACTCCGTTCTTTTAGATTGTTTACGATAAAGAAACCGAGAAAGGCGTTAACTTCTTGTACTTTGCTGGGTTTTCCTACCTAGTAGAGCTCTATATATAAGACTACAGCCTCTCCAAACTCACAATCACACAAAATTAAGGCGCATAGAGTCTTAACATTGTCATTCTCACACTATGAAGCACCATGAAGACCACAACCACAGAAAGACTAATCAGTTTACGATATCGCTTGATGTGAGAGCAGCCAGTGCAAATCAAAAGTTCATCGGTTACGGAGCCCTGAAACAGAACCTCCCAAGCCAGGGAAGCAACCCTTTTCCTAACCAAGCGAACCCATATCGCCGACCCCCACCCAGGGGTCACTACCACTGATATCACTGCAAGAGCTGTAGAAACTTGCTACAGGTTACATCCAACATCCTGTGGTATATGTACACTTTCTAGTATGTTTGAATTAGCATGTAATATATAGAGATCAATAAAATGAGGGCACGTTATGAACAATGCCGATCTTCTGTCCCATTAAATATGCTCTATGGATTGTCAAGTGTCAAACTAGGCTAGACGACTACGTTACGCCGACCAAACATATCAAGCATAATCTAAGGTCAAGCACACCCACACAAAAGAGGAGAGGGGGGGCCTTATCGAGGACCCTATGGTGCACTCGAAGTCAAGACTAACCATTAAAACAAATCTAAGTGACATTGTTAAATCATAACCATTAAAACAGTCATGTTTATAGAAACTAAAAGTGTGAGAAACCCAATGTGCTTTCTAATAAGAGGCAGTAGGTGAAGTGCGTTCCATCATAAACCCCTGCATAATAAAGTTATATACTTTTCCAAAACTATTAACATTATATCACATTATTACCTTTAATATAAAGGATAGGTGGAGAGAAAAAGACACTTATATAGGTATAGTGACCTAAAAGAGGAAATGACAAAATTCTTTTTAAACATGGAGCAAAAATCTATCAGTAAAGTTGCATATTCTTTCCTGCTTGTAGTTCTTTGCCTCTCAGCAAAAGGGTATGGTGCCAGCTTAATGAAGAATGATGGGAACTTACAGTGTAATGGTTCAATAGCAGAATGCGAAGGAGAAAACGAGGTGTTGATGGAGTCTGACATTGCAAGACGGTTTCTTGAAGAGAACAAGCATATCTCCTTTGGTGCTTTGAGCAGAGATCAGCCTGCCTGTAGTGGTGGAAGTCGAGGTCAGGCATATTCTAATAACGCTAACTGCCTTCCTCCTCAAGCGAATCCTTACCACCGAGGTTGCTCCAGGTATTACCGCTGTAAAAGAGACGACTAGCTCCTTCTGGTGTGTTTTATGTATTTCACTCGTGTATTCATCACATTGGAGATCATCATTGTTATACAAATGGTTATAACTTATTTGATCAATCCTTGTTCTGCTGAATGTTAATTGTATTTCTGCAGACTTCTTTGTTTTGAAACTCATGTTCTTGTTACGAAAAAACACAGCGTAAACAATGATCTAATTTAATTAAACACTCTGTGGACTCTGAAGTCAGGCACTGCTTACCACAAGTACTCCAATCTTTAAGGTTGTAAATGAAAACAGAGAGGTATATATCTGGTAATCAAGTCTCGGTTACAGGTTACATTATCTTCCTCAAAACGGCCATTTAACGCATATGGCTAAACCACCCGTCATATGTTCTCTGCCTTTCCATGAAAGGTCCCCCGAGTTCTGAGAGTAAACGATAGCACCACTCTAATGGATTTCCTGGAGCTCATCCTTGTTTACATGACAATTTCCATACCTCTCTAACGTTAGATGAGCCATCAGTGACTTCAGCAATCAAACTGGCAGCCATCATCCCTGCGAAATTAGCAGACAGAGAGAAGTAAGCTTTACAAGCACCTATAAGAGCTCAGATAATGGCAACCAGCAGTTCCTCTAAACTGAACCTCCTACTTCTCTGAACTGATCTAAAGTGGAAAACAATGTGATTTTCGATAGAAGACTGAGAAAAGATGCAGGCTTCATAACTTAGTCCTGATCAGCGACAATTAACTTTTTAAGTTATGAAATCTACGACTACGTAAATGAAACTGGGACAGCCTTCACAACTGCACCCAAAACTTACCATCTTTCTCTACAATTGACAAGAATCTCCTTGATCCCCCACCAACACCAAAGTAATGCTTCTTTGCTGCCATATAGACAACACCATGTGGATGGCTAACACACTGCAACATAAACAACATAATAAGCTCAGTCTTCAGCATAATTTTATGCAGCAGGAAGCAACATATAGCAACTTCAGTTACATACTTTCTTGATAAGGCCATACAAGGTCGGTAAAGTGGAGATGGAACAAACAGTCTCAGCCATCAAAATAACATCATATCCAGTCACTGGAACATTATCAGATGATGCAGAATTATTGATGTCAGTATGAGCATGGGGAAGAATATGATCCACTTCATTCCAATCACCAGCAAAGTACCGAATTTCACAAGTATCATGAAAACTGGTTCCACTTGATTGATTCGCGTCCACATTAGGAATAGTGAGGCATTTCAAAACTTCTTCATTGAAATCCTGGAAATGAACAGCAGCTGACCCCTGACAGAAGGGAATATTAAAAGATGACAAGGGCAGGATAAGAAAACATCACCAAGTAACAAAAATAGCACTCAAAGAATCACCTTGAGACAGGAGAACACCCCAGGAAGCCCATGGCCGCATCCCAGCTACAAATCATGAATATGATATAATCAGTTGTTCAATGAATGTTACAAAGACGATCTAGTCCTATGAAATTGATATAAATGAACGAAAAAGATGTATCTCCGGTTTGCATCATAAGGAAGTCATTTACGTCCTCATGAAAGATGTATTTCATCCCCTCTCCATCCCGACTTAGCCCCCGAGCCCTCCCCTTCCCCCACTAAAGGCAAGTGACACGTTGCTAGCAGCAAAGAGGCACAACTGCAGGAAACGAGTCAAAAATACAAGCCATTCAAAAAGAAATACATGTCAACTTAAAAGCTTGGTTATTATCGTCCACAAAATTTTGACTCCTAAAGGCTTCCACAAAAATTTGAGCCGTTCTTGTTCTGGAACCATTTTAGGCCAAAAACTGTGCATCATACACTTAGATTTTGGCAAAATTTGATATTTTTTTAGAGCAGGGAAATGTTTTCAAAAGTTTAATATGGACAGCCTTAGAGCGCCATTGTTATATATGAGCGCCATTTCCTCCGTTAATGAAGGTATTTAAGCCCCTTCGTTACACATCACCCGTTTAAGCTAGCATGCATCTTTCGCCGATTTGGGACCTACCCTAGGTTTTTGGCTCTAATAATTAGCTAAAACACATAATATGGCCTCTAGGAACTTCAACTAAAATTAGAGCTTCTTTTGTCGCGGGGCCATTTTGGGCAAAAAAAAACCATAGATTATACACTTCGATTTTGGCCCCTTTTGACTTCAATTTTCAAAATAGCCAAATGTTCTAAAAAATTTAGCATAAACAATCTTGGAATACCGTTGTTGGATATGGTGGCTATTCCTCTTTTAGGGAAGTTCTTAGTGCTCTTTCTACACACGTCATCTATTGAGGCAAGTGTCTGTTTTTTGCCGATTTCCAAATTTACATAGGTTTTGGGCTCTAGTATTGTGCAAAACCCAAAATATGAACCTTAGGGCCTTCCACAAGAAATTGAGCCATTATTGTTTCGGGACTATTTTGGACCAAAAACCGTGGATTATATACTTCGATTTTGGCCATTTTGGACCAATTTTTCGAAAGTGGCCAAATGTTCTTAACTCATTACCACACATAGCCTCGGACTGGCATTGTTGGATTACTTGGATATGGAGATCAATTCCTCTATTAGGGAAGTTCTCGAAGCCCCTTCATCACGCGTCCCCACTTGACACTCGCGTGCGTCTTTCGGAGAATCATGGGAACCAACCATAAGTTACTAAGTTTTTCACTCTAGTATTTTGCTAAAACGCGAAATATAACTGATTTCTACAAAAGTTTGAGTTTCCGGGATTATTTTGGGCCAAAAACGTAGATTACACACTGTGCAATTTGACCACATTTTTTAAAATAACCAAATGTTCTCAAAACTTTATAACGGACAGCCTTTGAGTACCCTAATTCGATATGAGGTCTAGTTCCTCGGCTAAGAAAATTCTCCGAGCCTTTTAGTTTTCGGTGCACATCACCCGTTGAGGCTAGCATGTGCCTTTTGCTAATATTGGGATTCGGTTTTTGGCTCTAGTATTTTGCAATAATCCATAGTATGACTCGTAGGGGCTTCCACTAAAATTTGAGCCGTTTTTGTTCCGGAGCCATTTTGGGCCAAAAATCGTGCATTATACACTTTGATTTTGGCCAATTTTGATCAGTTTTTTGAAAGAAGTGAAATGTTTCCAAAAGTTTACAATGGACAGCCTTAGAGCGCCCTTGTTAAATATGAGGGCCGTATCCTCTTTTAATGAAGGTATTTGAGCCCCTTCGTCACACGTCACCCGTTTAAGCTAGCGTGCATCTTTCGCCAATTTGAGACCTACCCTACGTTTTTTCCTCTAATATTTTGCAAACACACATTATATGCACTCTAGGTGCTTCCACAAAAAATTGAGCTTTTTTGGTTCTCGAGACATTTTGGGCCAAAAACCGTAGATTATACACTTCAATTTTGGCCACTTTTGACTTAATTTTTCAAAATATCCAAATGTTTCAAAAACATTTAGCATAGACAATCTTGGAATACTGTTGTTGGATATGGTGGCTATTCCTCTTTTAGGGAAGTTCTTAATGCTCTTTCTATACAAGTCATCTATTGAAGCTAGTGTCTGTTTTTTGCGGATTTCCAAATTTACATAGGTTTTTGGCTCTAGTATTGCGCAAAAACCCAAAATATGAACCTTAGGGCCTTTCACAAAAAAAATAGCCGTTATTGTTTCCGGACAATTTTGGACCAAAAATCGTGGATTATATACTTCGATTTTGGCCATTTTTGACCAATTCTTCGAAAGTAGCCAAATGATCTTAATTCTTTACCACACATTGCCTTGGATAGGCATTGTTAGATATGGAGACCTATTCCTCTATTAGCCAAGTTCTCTAAGCCCTACTCTTCACACTTCACCACTTCACACTCACGTGTGTTTTACGCAGATTTGTGGGAACCTACCATAGGTTTTTCGCTCTAGCATTTTGCTAAAACGCAGAATATAACCTCTACCGTGTTCTATAAAAATTTGAGTTTTCTATATTATTTTGGGCCAAAACTGTAGATTACAGATTGCGCCTTAGGCCAATTTGACCGCATTTTTTAATATAACCAAATGTTCTCAAAACTTTATTGTACCCTAATTGTGTATAAGGTCTAGTTCCTCCCTAAGAAAGTTCTCCGAGCTTTTTCGGCGCACATCACCCACTGAGGCTAGCGAGCGATTTTTACTAAAACTGGGATTCACAACATGTTTTTGGCTCTAGTATTTTGCTAAAATCCATAATATGACTTCTAGGAGCTTCCACGAAAATTTGAGCCGTTTTTCTCCTGGAGCCATTTGGGCCAAAAATCGTGCATTATACACTTTGATATTGATCAATTTTTTAAAAGCAAGGAAATGCTTTCAAAAGTTTACTATGGACTGCCTTAGAGTGCCCTTGTTAAAAATGAGGGTCGTTTCCTCTGTTAATGAAGGTATTTAAACCCCTTCGTCACAGGTCACTCGTTTAAGCTAGCGTGCATCTTTCGCCGATTTGAGACCTACGCTAAGTTTTTTCCTCTAATATTTTGCAAAAACACATTATATGCCCTCGAGGTGCTTGCACAAAATTTAGCTTTTTTTGTTCATGGGCCTTTTGGGCCAAAAAACGTAAACTATACATTTCGATTTTGGCCACTTTTGACTTAGTGATTCAAAATTGCCAGGTGTCCTAAAAAAATATAGCATGGACAACCTTGGAATACCGATGTTGGATATGGTGCCTATTCCTCTTTTAGGGAAGTTCTTAATGCGCTTCCTACACACGTCTTCTATTGAGGCTACTAGGCTAGTGTCTGTTTTTTGTCGATTTCCGAATTTACCATAGGTTTTCGGCTTTAGTATTGTGCTACAACCCAAAATATGAACCTTAGGGCCTTCCACAAGAATTTGAGCCATTATTGTTTCGCGGCCATTTTGGACCAAAAATCATGGATTTACTTCAAGTTTGGCCATATTTGAACAATTTTTCAAAAGTAGCCAAATGTTCTTAATTTTTTCCCACACATAGCCTTGGACTGGCATTGTTGGATATGCAGACCTATTCCTCTATTAGGGAAGTTCTCTAAGCCCATTCATCATACGTCGCCACTTGACACTCACGTGCGTTCTACGCAGATTTGTGGGAACCTACCAAAGGTTTTTGGCTCTAGTATTTTGCTAAAACCCATAATATGACCTCAACTGATTTCTACCAAATTTGAGTTTCCAGGGATTATTTTGGGCCAAAACTGTAGATTACACACTGCGTTTTAGGCCAATTTGACAACATATTTTAAGATAACCAAATGTTCTCAAAACTTTATGACGGACAGCCTTTGAGTACCCTAATTCGATATGAGCTCTAGTTCCACTATTAAGAAAGGACTGAGAGCCTTTTCGGTATACATCACAACTGAAGCTAGATGCGTTTTTTGCCGATATTGGGATCCAGAACAGGTTTTTGGCTCTAATATTTTGCTAATATCCATAATGTGACTCCAAGGGGCTTCCACAAAAATTTGAGCCGTTTTGGTTCCGGGGCCATTTTGGGCCGAAAATCATACATTATACACTTTGATATTGGTCAATTTCGATCAATTTTTTAAAACAAGGGAAGAGTTTTTAAAAGTTTACTATGGACAGCCTTAGAGCGCCCTTGTTAAATATGAGGCTGTTTCCTCCGTTAACGAAGGTATTTAAGCCCCTTTGTTAGACATCACATGTTTAAGCTAGCGTCCATCTTTCGCTGATTTGGGGCCTACCCTAGACTTTTGGCTCTAATATTTAGGTAAAACACATAATATGCCCTTTAGGTGCTTCCACTAAAATTTGAGCTTTTTTTGTTCCAGGGCCATTTTGGACGAAAAACAGTTGATTACAAATCGATTTAGGCGACTTTTGACTATATTTCAAAATAGCCAAATGTGCTCATAAATTTAGCATGGATAATGTTGACATACCGTTGTTGGATATGGTGGCTATTCCTCCTTTAGGGAAGGTAATAATGCTCCTCCGAGACACGTCATCTATTGAGGCTAGTGTCTTTTTCGCCAATTTTGGAATTTACCATAGGTTTTTATCTCTAGTTTTGTGCGAAAACCCAAAATATGAACCTTAGACCCTATCACAAATATTTGAGCTGTTATTGTTTCAGGGCCATTTTGGACCGAAAACCGTGGATTTTACTTCGATTTTGGCCAATTTTGAACAATTTTCCCAGAGTGGCCAAATGTTCTCAAATATTTACTGTACATAGCCTTGGACCGGCATTGTTGGATATGGAGACCTATTCCTCTATTAGGGAAGTTTTCTAAGCCCTTTCATCACAAGTCACCACTTCACACTCACGTGCGTTTTTTGATGACGTTTGAGAACCCACCATAGGTTTTTGTCTCTAATAATTTCTAAAAAGCATAATATGACCTCCACGAACTTCCACAAATATTTGAGTTTCCAAGATTATTCTGGGCAAAAACTGTAGATTACACATTACGATTTAAGCCAATTTGACCGCATGTTTTAAAATAACCAAATGTTCTCAAAACTTCATAATGGATAGCCTTTGAGTACCCTTATTCGATATGAGGTCTAGTTCCTCTGCTAAGAAAGTTCTCCAAGCCTTTTCGGCGCACACCATCCTCTGATGCGCGTTTTTTGCCAATAATGGGATTCGCAGCAGTTGTTGTCTCTAGTATTTTGCTAAAATCCATAATATGACTCCTAGGGGCTTCCACAAAAATTTGAGCTGTTTTGGGCCAAAATCGTGCATTATACACTTTGATTTTTCGCCAATTTTAATGAATTTTTGGAAAGCAGAGAAATGTTTTCAAAAGTTTACTATTGATAGCCTTAGAGCGCCCTTGTTAAATATGAGGGCCATTTCCTATGTTAATGAAGGTATTTAAGCCCCTTTGTTACACGTCACTCGTTCAAACGTGCATCTTTTCTGACTTGGGATCTACCCTAGGTTTTGAGCTCTAATATTAGCTAAACAACATAACATCCCCTCTAGGTACTTCCACTAAAATTTGAACCTTTTTTTTTTGTTGCGAGGCCCTTTGGGGCCAAAAACTGTATAGATTATACGCTTCGATTTTGGCCACTTTTGACTAAATTATTCAAAACAGCTAAATGATCTCAAAAATTTAGCATGGACAATCTTGGATTACCATTGTTGGATAAGGTAGCTATTCCTCTGTTAGGGAAGTTCTAAATGCTCTTTCGACACACGTTACCTATTGAGGCCAGTTCTGCTCTTTACCGGTTTTGGCATATATAATAAGTTTTACGTCTAGTATTGTGCTAAAATCGGGACTTCCACAAAAACTTGAGCGGTTTTGTTCCGGAGCCATTTTGGGCCAAAAATCGTGCATTACACACTTTGATTTTGCCAATTTCGATGAATTTTTGAAAGCGGGGAAATGTTTTCAAAAGTTTACTATGGATAGCCTTAGAGCGCCCTTGTTAACTATGAGGGTCATTTCCTCTGTTAATGAAGGTATTTAAGCCCCTTCGTTACACATCATCCGTTTAAGCTATCGTGCATCTTCCACCGATCTGGGACCTACCCTAAGTTTTTTGCTCTAATATTTAGCTAGAACACATAATATAGCCTCTAGGTACTTCCACTTAAATTTGAGCTTTTTTTGTTGCGGAGCCATTTTGGGCGAAAAACGGTAGATTATACACTTCGATTCTGACCAATTTTTACTAAATTTTTCAAAATAGCCAAATGTTCTCAAAACTTTAGCATGGACAATCTTGGAATACCCTTGTTGGATAAAGTGGCTATTCCTCTTGTAGGGAAGTTCTAAATGCTCTTTCGACACACGTCATCGATTGAGGCCAGTGTCTGTTTTTTGCCTATTTTGGAATTTACAATAGGTTTTTGGCTCTAGTATTGTGCGAAAACCTAAAATATGAACCTTAGGGCCTTCAACAAGAATTTGAGCTGTTATTGATTCGGGGCCATTTTGGACCAGAACCCATGGATTATATACTTCAATTTTGGACAAATTTGACCAATTTTTCGAAAGTAGCCAAATGTTATCAATTCTTTACCATACATAGCCTTGGACTGGCATTGTTGGATATGGAGACCTATTACTCTATTAGGGAAGTTCTCTAAGCTAATTTGATCATCAGATACAGTTATGTAAAGAAAAAAAGTAAGAATCACCTGAAATTTAGATGCCCACCTCTAATACTCGCTTCCCTTCAAGTGACAGGACCCCTTTCTGAATCTCGGGCTGAAGCGCTTTCACCAAGTCAAGTGAACCCTCCCACAATTTTAGACCTCCTGTCTTCAACAATAATTGTTAAGAAAACAAAATATATGACCAGCCAGTGAAACCATGATATATATCACAAGCTTCAGAGAGGAAGTTGTCAAACCTTCGTATTTTCCAGGAACCAAGTCAGAGTTTGACAATGAGAAGACTTCCTGCGTACTCACAAGACCCTGAGAAGATATGTTCATCATTTTCACAAATAGCTAAAACTTGTAGCGTTTACAACACACGCCGTATTTCAGGAAAACAAATACGCAGGATGAAAAGACCAAACAGGCTGCCATTTGATCCCAGAACTTTACGTGAGATAATTATCAGAAGGAGATATCACAGCTTTGAAGTAACATTCTCCCCATTAAACTCAGCAACAGCTTTTCTAACTTCTCTATTAGTCACAACCTAGCCATTTAAGATATGCCATTTAATCTTAATCGTTTTCCAAATGGACGGCCAAAGTTCTTCAAGTATTCTACACGAAGGAGAACTATATTCAGCAAGATATCTATCTTTGATGTGGCAAGAAGCCGTTTACAACTACTCACATAACAAAACTTCAGAAGAGCGGAGGTGATCAAATTCTACTTTTAACCTCTGCAGGGCTCCCTCAAACCCTTCATGGTAGTTATATGCTTAAACTCATATCTATGCAACTCCCTGAAGTCTTGGGAAAAAAATATAGGAGTTTTTATTTATTTAGAAAATTAGATTGAAGCACGATATCATCAATGCTCGTTACTTCCAAACAATCTGACTTCAGTGTACCATCTAGACTATATTGCTGGATCAAGGGCCATAGTTTGGGATAATTTCTTAACAACGCAGCACGTCAGCACCAAATTATTCCCCTGTTTCAAAATTGTGCCACATTGTACATTTGACTTTCAAGGTCAAGCTTCACACTACCATAAGGTTCTCAAAACGTAACATGATCAAACATCGCCGTGATTTCAACCCCAAAAGTCAAATGTAGTTTATTATCTATGTCGAGGGCGTTGAAAAAACTTAACCTCAAAACATTCTACAGAAAACTAAGACATCGTAACCAAAAAAAGAGAGAGAATTTAACCTTGAACAAAGTAACAAATCCCAAATCAACCTGCTCAACAGTATACTTCACCGACGTCGAAACCTAAATTCATCATTCACCCCCCAATTAATTTCAAAATTCATACAACTATCCCAACAAAAAAAAAAAAAATCAACATAATAATTACAACAAACTGAATTAAATTCAAATTAAAAGGGTATGAAAGAACCTCAAAGGGGATGACTTCAAGACAAGGAGGAGGAGGAGGGAGGGGCGTTTCTTGGAAATCGAGAAACCCTAATCCTCCTAATTTGGGCTTTTCTTCATTTGATTGAAACAATTGAAACGTTTCGGCGCCAGTGTTCTACAGAAGGAAACGTTAACGATACGATATGAGATGGACTGAGAGAGAGAGTAAGAGAGAGAGGAGAGACAAAGTTGGAAGCTTACCTCGGAGTTTGCCGCCATTTTTGTTGTTTGCTTGAAACTGCGAAGTGTGAAGTAGACGCTGTCCAAGTTTGAGTGAGAAGTTCTATTGTTTGGTGACTTGTTGGGTGTCCTCTCCTTTGGGCCAAGTGGCTAACCCTTCTTTTGGGTTACAAAGGCGATTTTAATGTTGACGGGTTTTGAACCGTAATATCTGTTAAAGCCTAAAGTATACTCCGTACTTTTGTTATTGGGTCTAACGAAAAACTGCGTAAGTCGAGAGCTTAAGCCAGCGTTTGGCGGGGGAACGCGATTATCTTGACAAATTTAATAGTTGAGCTAATTCAAATGTCACGACTTTTGTTATTTTGTTTGGGTTTTGACTCGTTAGCCTTCATGGCTTGTGTTAAGCTGACTAAAATGATAACGGATTATTGTTACAGTTACGACTGAACATCTAGATTCGTAATGTTCTTTTAATGTGTAGTTTTGAATTAAAACGAAGTAGAGATAGTGTTCAACTTGACTTTGAAAGGAATCACAAAAGAAAGATTATTGTGTGTTACACCCAAAATATAGTTAATTGTGACTTGTGATGATAAAATGGAATGTGATTCTAACCTAATCAACATGCATGATCGCACTAAAGCCACCCGAATGATCAGGATATTTGTTTTTAAGGAACTTGTAAAGATGATAAATACATTTCAATTGGAATTTGGCAGCACCAAAAGTTGTAAATAGATCGAATACATTTCTTAGTTCTTTTTCTCAAATTTAATTCAATTACCACTAAAATTGTATGAAGAGAATGTATTCTTCATCCACTTAAGCCAATTTCATATTACAAAAGCAACGAGCATATCAATGTGAGACGAATCAAACCCTTGAAATTATAGACATGTTATAGCCTTTAAAATTATGATTGAATTATTTGAAAAACGAACCAACCTTCTCTTTAACTTTAAACAGGAAATGTCAATAGAATAACTAGCTACTAAACAAACAAAAAAAGAATCATACTACTTTACCGTTAACTAATTTTGCATGATGAATGGTTTTATTTTGGTCGTAAACGATACTACGTGATCGTTCAGTACATCTATAAACGCGTCTATCTTTCTTTCAAAGTTGTTTGTAAACATCAAAAAGGAATCTAAACATACAAAATGTTTACAACCTTTCATATGTTTGTGAGTTGTAGCTCAAAAAAGACGCATGAAATTCCCTATAAAAACCTTATACATAATGCTCAAGCTCCACCTATCAAAAACTTCTCATAGATCATTTTATCAATTGAGATTTAATTACTAGCTAGAGTTTGCAAAACTAGTGTAGAGTTGTGAGTGAGTGAAGCAAGATGACTTGGGGATCATGGGGTGGCTATGGGCATCACCATTCA
Organism: Spergularia azorica; assembly: GCA_038382645.1. Lineage (NCBI taxonomy): Eukaryota > Viridiplantae > Streptophyta > Magnoliopsida > Caryophyllales > Caryophyllaceae > Spergularia > Spergularia azorica. Next base: position 20,720 of record JBBYHQ010204881.1, read on the forward strand.
TCATCACCATGGGGTAATGGTGGCCATGGAGACTACTATGGCCACCAAGGAGGACACCATGGCTATGGTCATCATCATGATGACCATCACCATCATCATGGCTATTATGATGATGATCATCATCACCATGATCATCACTATGATGGTCATCACGGCGGCCATTATGGTCATCATGGTGGTCACCATCACGGCCACCACCATCACCATGATTATGATGACTACTGTTAGATATCATCATATATGATTATGAAAGATCAGAAGGCATACTAGCTAGTACTACATTATCTCGTACGTGTTGTTGTGTACGTTTGTATGGTCACTGTTATTCATAAAACAGAGAAAAAACTATATATATATTATGTGAGAATGGTTTTTACATGCGTTGATTTCAAGATTTGATTTCTACATACGGGTTACTTATAGGCCAACTCGACAATGAGATTGTAAAAATCATCTCTTCATATATATGGTGAATTTGTGATGTAATCTGCTTATCTATATGTAATGTACAATTGCACAATCATGTCTTAGAAATAATATAAATTAGAATTATCTTTTATCAAACTCATTTGCATTGGCATATTAATTATATATATTGCTCAATTTTTTTGAAGTACTACATTAGCAATGTTTCCTTTACTTACGCCGCCTAGCTAATAATAACTCACTTACAAAAAAGAGTAGAACAACACACACTACACAGGGTAGCTAGTTCTAATTCCATGAACAACATAGCTCCGATCCTCTTTTTCAGAAAAAAAAAAAAAAAAAAAAAAAAAAACAATAATAGATATCCAATGAATTATTTTTATATACGGAGTATTTATTATCAAGTTTTGATTATTGAAATGCACTTAATTTGATGGTCGCAAAACGGTAAATTTTGTATTCAAAAAAATATCTCTTCAAATTAATTGATGTAGACAATTGTAGTCAATCTATCCTTAATACATTAAGAAATATCAAAATACTATTGATAATTTCTTGTCTTAAACATGCTAAGTTGTGACACGAACGCAAGTTCAATTCATTCATGGACATATTAACCTCAAATAATTCAAAAAGAATCTAAGACAAACTTATGCAATCGAACATTTTCTATCATCTGGTTACTGATTATTTCGATTTTCACAAGTTATATCATGTGAATAAAGATCTATTCCATGTAAATTAACCATGTAAATGTTGGTTTATGTAGACACATTCAGCAAATCATTTTTCTGCTCAAGGTCATATCTAAGTACAATCACTTAGGCTTGCTTGCATTGTGTCACAATAGCACCAGAATATCGTTTTCTATTTAATTACACCATCAAGAGTGACCAAAACAGCAATCTAAATAATTATTACTCAAGTATCGTGACAGATTTCACAACTCCATTTTGTCTACACTTGTATTTTTCTGTCAAAAGTCTTATAGAATCCAATTCTTAGCTTTTTGATTTTGCAAAATGCATGTCAAAGTCATCAAAGTGATGAGAAATCCGGTTTCCTTTAAGAATGGGAAAGATTCGATTCACATACACAACCCAACTAGACATCGAGAGTTTCTTAGTGCTTTAAAGGAATCTTTCATATACCATTCCGTGGGCAAAAAGATAGTGCGTAACTGCGTATATATAGTAGAAGGGCACTCTTATTTTTCCCCTTCTAGTAATAATCAAGAATAGTACATATGCTTAAATTCTTTGTTTTGAAGTGAGAGGTAAAATATGGGATTGGGGCATCACTTGTTATCATCATGGTATGGCCATGGCCATGGCCATGGATGCCACAATAATGGATCATGGTCCCATCATGGCACCCCTTATCATGAAGACTATGCCTATCATCATGGTGGATGGGTTCATCATCATCATAACCATCATGGCCATGGATATTGTGGTGATGATAATTATTACTATCATCACCCTCATCATGGAGGTCATCACCATGGACATCATCACCATGGACATCACCACCATCATCATTGTTATGATGATTGTTATTAGCCATTAGGGCATGTGACTTGAAGTATTACAAGGAATGAAGGACGTGCTCATGATCAAGCAAATGTTGGCCTAGTGATTAAGAACTGAACATGCCACGGGGTTGTTCCCGCTTCAAATTCTCACATCTCCACCCTCGCAACATTAGTTGCTCCTTTGTATTAGAAAAAAAAAAAAAACAAGGAAGGCCATGCTCACATATTAGCTTTGAATAATTAAATTAGCTCTACATTATGTATGTTGCTAATGTAAAATTGTTGGCTTTGAGTGTGTTTAAAAAGTTTGTGTTATTTGATTTTCATGTAAGACGGTATCTTATTGCGAGACTAGTTTACTTGTTTATGTATATAGCCTTACTTTTATGTTATTAATGTTTTTTTTTTTTTTATTAGATAAGCGGAGAGAAACGGCTAACAAGGTCCTCTACTGCCAGGGGTGACCCTTAAGCCGATACAAGAGGGAGAGGGAAAAAGAAAGAAAAAAATGTACAAAGTCGAGATCAACCCAATAACCAGTGGTTATTCGGATGTGAATAGTGGATTCGGAGACCCCGAGGAAAAAGGGTAGCAAAACCGAAGTCCACAAAGACACAACCAAACCTCCGACAGTATTGGGCTTAAAAAATCTCGGCCCACAAAAGCATACAAAAATTACATATAAAAAGTGCAAGTCGAGACCAAAATCCCGAGAATACATAGAATGAGAAGGTGGATTCAGGGGCCCAAAAAAGGGCAAGGGGTAAGTTACCGAATCCACACAACTCATATCTACGTAACCCAAGATCCTGGAACACGGCCCGACCCAAAATACATAGTGAAAACTGTAACAAAACCCTAACAAACAACACAGCTGGCCCAAATAAACCAGCCGCCACACAAAACCTAGGACACGAAGCTACAACCGCCACCCCCGAAGTGAGCACTAGCAGCCGCCGCCAAAGCCAACAGGAACCGCCGCAATAGCAAGAAACCCAACGGACGTCCTTACGACCCCGTCAAAACAAAGCAGTGGTTCAACGATTAGCCACCAGCGGCCATATGTTGTCGGAGAGTAGCTTGGTCGCCTTCGTAAGAGCCGAACATCTCAAATGACATGCTCCGATTTAAAACAAATCAGATGTAGACAATTTACCGAATTGAATAAAATTCAACTCGGTACCATCTATGCCGTAGCAATAATATGTGGAAATCGAAGACGGCAACCGCAAACCAATTAAGTATGGAAAACTTAATTGAATAAGTCGATAGATAAGAATTTTTAAAGATACGAACAAAAAGGTACAAGCAAGGTCAACAAAAATTGGCTCATAAAAGGATTTCTAAGTTTGCCCTTTGAAGGGCTGATTTAGAGAATTCGATCGTTCCGATCTAATTGATTTGGACAAGATTAGATTGGAAAAGACTAAAACGAGATAAAACCTTCAAACCTGGAGCTTGGAAGGGGAACGAAAAGTTGCAGATGAATGAATCATGGAGTACATGAACTCTCAGTACAAATACGATTAAATTTCATGGAGAAAAAACATTTTTTCATGGTGTTTCTCTTTGTTTCCCTTGATGGAGGCCATGGGAGGTTCTAGAGAGAAGAAATAGAGTTTCTCTCTCTAACTCATACAACCTCTTATGTTATGTTATGTTATGTTATTAATGTTTAAACTAGTTTTTGTTCCCGTGAACTCACGGGTCTACAATTCGCTTCCTTTTAAACGAAAATCGTATAAAATATCTCTA
>JBBYHQ010205511.1:0-24401 GCA_038382645.1 Spergularia azorica
TGCACACTTGTGCGCCTCAAGCTTCTGAGGCGATGGCAGCTGCGCCTCAGTGCGCCTTGCGCCTAGGCGCGCCTCAGACGCGCTTTTTTAAACTAAGGAGCACTCTCTTTTTATTCTCTTTATCGTTTGTGCTGAATAGGAATTTAGAAAGTGTGAATCTGTGCTCTTGACAATGGGTTTATATATTCCAAGGTGGATGTCCACCATCCAATTTGTTTGTTGTCATTAGTGAAAATGATCTCCAAATGTGATATGCTTGTGTCCAAATTCTTTGTGAGGCCTTGGCATTTTATAAAGCATATTAGCTAATACTCTTTGCAAAGTATAGCTTCCTCATTGGGCCCTGCTTCCCGACGGAAATCTTTGCTCTTGTAAAACCTGTCCAATCTCACCTGTTCGATAATACGATAAGCATGCCGTCTAAGTTACTAAACCTCCTCCCAAAGACTTTAAACCCTGAGAACTTGTCGATTAGCTGTTGTATCTTATACCCAAATCTTTTGTGGATAGAAATATCTGGACTAGTGCCCCTAAAACAAAATCTGGACTAGTGATCGTGTCTCAGAAACTTTTTTTGTGCCCAATATGATTGTTTTATTTGAGTGTCCGAGAAATATACACTTGTCGTTACAGACTCATTATATGAATAGCATATGGATGTCTAATAAAACTTGTGGCTTCAGTCGAGTAAGTTTCTTAAGTTGGGATTTGTTGGAATCTTTATTTACATTACTTTGAGGATATGCATAGAAAGAGAGGACAATGCATTAGGTTTTTGAGAAAGAATTTATTTATTCAGGCCTATGAAAAATTTGGCATTTACTTAATAGTTCCCTATTGGTGTATCCAGTGTCTTTTGTGCCATATCTATTTTCCTCTTTTAGTAAATGCACGTCCTGGTCACTTCATTTTTATATCCAATATAAGATCTAGCCGACCTCATTAATATTTGATTATACTTGATTAGATTATAGTCATTGATACTATTGCTTAATACTTAAGCATGGCTTTGGTATCAGACTACATTCTTTCCAACTGTAATTTGCTCTTATCTTGACTTTTGATTAGTCATGTTTCCCAAAGTATTCATAGAGAGCAAAATTTACTCTGTATTTTCCGCATTATATTCTACTATATAACATTCATGCTATCACCCTTTGTCCATATTAAATAGCTTCTGAAGAGGGGGTCACCAGCAGGTCTTTTCAGCTTTGTAGTAAAATAAGCTATCGAATCAGGCCTAATTTGTCCTTCCTTCTTATTAGTGAAAGTACTGAAATCCTTTTTGTCCAAGGGAAGCAGCTCCCTTTCACTGTAAGGGCCTATGCATGTTCGCATCTCATGCTTTGGACTTTGGAGTAATGATGCCTTGAGCATATTTAGCAGTTTAGATGTAGTCCTATTCTCTTAGCCTCTGTGTTTGGCTTAAGCTGTAACTACAAGCCTACAAGTATCTGAAACGGCTACATGTCTACGTGACAAACTTGGCTATTTTTTCCAAAATTTTCGCATGCTTTGGCATGAAATTAAGTGTTAGGTGTCTGTCTCTATGCTTGTGTATCAAGTTTCCGACATAGATTTTGAGGACAAATGAAGTAGTCTGAGCACTATAGTTATGCCCTCTGTGGATATTTATAGTCTTTATACATTATTACATATGCTCTATAATTGTTCTAGGCACTTAGCATGTTTGGACCACTGTGTTATGGTTTTATTTTTCCAGGGTTTAATATTTAATACATACCTTTAAATAACCAATTATCGGACGTAAATCTTTTAGTGCTTGAAACTGTCATTGACTTTCCATGAAGGGTAAGAGGTAGATGGACACTGAACAGCTGGCGGATTCTTGTGTCTCTCTTTACCCTTAATAGAAAGAAATCTTACCTGTCTGAAACAAATAGTCGCAGTACCCTCATCTTTTTCATCTCCTACCTATTTGATAAATGATATATGATAATGGCCCCTCTGTTGGCTAGTAGTCTAGTGCTATGCTAATATAACTGTGAAGGGTTAACACAGCATTCCACTTTGATTAATCTGCCAATTGTTTTCCATGCGTCGCCACTTCCACTCCCTTAAGATTCCTTTATAACAAATATTTTCTGCTACAAAGAAAGTTTACTTTTTTTGCAATTTCACAGATCTCTTTTCTAGCACTGGCCTGATACGGCAATGGACGGCTAGTCTATTGTTCTGCTGGGTTGTAACGATTACTCCCTCTGTCCAACTATACCCGTCGCTTATGAAATTCGTGGTCCAATTATAACCTCAAATTTCTCTCATGATACGTTAATAGAAAATGTAAAATGTTAGGAGAGTATAATTCTGCTAAAACTATGATAAAAGTTTGTGAATGTAAAGCTGAAAGGCGGATAAATTTGGATGGAGGGAGTAGCAGTTCTCTTTGTTGTACTTGTACGTGCTTCTGACTTCTGTCCTATAAGGCTGTCCAGGTACTTGGGAGTTGGTGGATCTCATTCATCTTTCATTGTGATGCTTTTGCTAAAGTTAAGTATTCATGATCTTTACCATTGGTATAATAACGAGATTCTACGGAAGACGAAGTATCCACGTGCCCTCCTTTCTCTTTCTCCAATTGATTATTGCAGATTTTGTGGTCCCTTAACTGTATGTGCTGCATTTTTCTGCAGGCCCCAGTTTTCCCACAAAACAGATAAAAAGCCGTTACAGTAGATGTTCTACTGGATTCTGCTATCATGCACTATCCTGGTCTCCAAATCAAGGTGTTGTTTTATCTCCTTATTTTAAACATTTCTACTGTACTTAGGATACATTCGGTTTCTAGCCCTTTGTTGCGTACCTTCAAAGACCTCAAATGATCTTGTTCATGTATTTAGTAATGTGGTCAAGTAATCTATCATCTGCATGCTAGCTGATGTGGAGATAAATCGTCGATGTTCCCTTCTATAGATGATTTCTTATGACATAGCATATTAGCCAACTTTGAATGATTTCAGACTAAGGCTTTGTTACCGTTATACATATTAGCACTGCTAAACTAGAGCGGTATGAGAAATAGCCCAGTGTCTAGCTACTTGGTTTCAAGAATCTCACTTTACCACATAAGCGATCAGTGGAACTTTAGTTAAGCTAACATGTAATTACTAGAATGGTTTCAAGAGGCCTCTTCTGTGACTGAAACTCTGAAATTAATTCAGCACAGAATGAAGATTTTTTCCTACTGAAGGATCTGTTCGCAAATTTACCACAACCGCTGTCTCTAACATGAATTTGATACGGCTTATCTTAACCAATTAAGTTGGGAGATTAACTGAGTTTTTGTATTGGAAATTACTGAATATTGGGTACTCATCAGATTATTTTTAATGTTGCTTGGAGAAATGTTTTTGGTAATTTGCCTAGGGTGTGTAGTTAGTGCTTTCATTGGGTCTTACGCTAATGCCTAATACCACCATTAAGTACTCAAAAGTGAAATTTTCTCATAGTGTCTGCCAACTAATTAAGTGGATTATTAGAAGGTTACCCTTTCTGAAAAGTGTCTTCATCTTTTTCTTTCTTTGGCATATCATACTCCTATGAGAATACTGCTATGTTTTACTCTCACAGCTAATCTTTTCTTCTGCTTGGTAAGATCAATTTCATACAATTTATGAACCTAGAAGTATAGTGTCTCATTATCGGACCACAAAAGAAGTCCAAAGAACATGCTACAAAACGAATATTTAAGCATTTTCATGGGGTATTATTAGTCTGTTGAACTTACTTGGGGTAAGCCTTGAACTTGGACGCAAATCAGATTGGTATTTGTCTCGGATTTCCTTTTATTTCTAACCTAGTAACCTACTAATTGCTGCTGACAGTCAAAACAGCATTACAGTATAAAAGTTTCTGGCTTGATTGATTTCAAACCTTATGAAAGCTTAGGTTTTAGAAACTGTGAAATGTGATGTTTGTCCATGTGGATCTTTAATGTTATGCTTGTCTAAACAAATCGCATGAATCAAAGAACTTGTCTCAGATTCTCAGTTAGCTCCACTCCCAGGTGAGTTTGGTGGTAACAAAATGAAATGGCCCAATTGGTGCTGGCAGATAGTGACCGCCAATAGGCAATGAGAAACTTAATAGAAAGAAAGGAGTCAACAACTGCTTAAGAGTATGTCCCTGCTCCTCGGCCGCTACCCTAATTCTAGTACTTTAATTGCGGGATAGGGTTACACTCTACGGTTTCAAGAGTTGGGCAGACTTACAGTCAGTTTCCTAAGTAGGATGCTGCCAATATCTAGAATTAGAGGTATGACCAAGACAAAAGTGCCAAGGCTTGACAAGCTTATCCCTATAATTTCTCGTTCTGAACTAAACAAGACCAGGATATGTGTATATGTTCTACATAACTTTGAGAGGGACTTGACAGAAGAGGAAGATTTCGCTGAAAAGGGGCCAGCATGTAGAATAATGTTGATTATCTGGACATTGCATACTTGTATGTCACTATAGTAGTATCTATTTAAACTGTCTCTATAGGTTTTTCCGCTGAAGATGGTGTTGGCTAATTGATGGTGTTTAAAGTGTGTTCCTTTTCGAGCGTAGTGCATTTGCCTTAGTCTTGCTTTTGTGAAGTTCGACCACAAAAACAATAATGGTCTTTTTTCTTAAAATGTGTTGGGGTTGGCTAACATGAATGATCCCATGGAACCGTTTCTTTAATGTTAGTGTGTGTGCTTGTGTTCTATGTTAGCTGCGCCAAATCACTGACAAGAAAGGGTTAACCCAGGGATGAACATATGGGGAGCCAACGGGGGTGAAGTCTATAGCCCAGAGGCCAAACAGCGGCTTTTGGGAATGCTGTTATGTAGTTTTCTAAGTCTGATTTTTGTGATTGTATTAACACATTCAGTATTTTCACCTTCTAAGCTGGTGTATTCTGGACCTGTCCCTGCATTGACTGTAGACACCTTTGTAATGTTGTTGAAAGGATCCTATTTTGTTTGTGTTCAAATCTGTATTGGTGCACAATTGATGCATGCTCGTCTTGAGTGGGCCTGTAGCTCCTAAGGTGCTTAGCTTATTGTTAAGATTGACTAGATGATGTGAGATACAAGATAAAACAGACATGATTTCTCATGTTCAAATTTGGTAGCTAGCTGAATGAAAGAGATGCTTCCACCCTGACATAAAGTCGTGTTTTTTGTGTAGGTCCAAGAGATGTGCACATAGCGCAAGATTGTATGGATCAGAAACATAAATGTTAACGTTAATGGGATAAATTCAGCTCCTTGTACTCTGCTGGGATCATTTTCAGTTAATTGTCGAGTTGTCTAAGTTCATTCGTGGGCAGGATAGCTGAATGCGCTGTGCCTTCAGTTGTGCTGAGGTCAGTCTACTTTCTTAGTTTTTACAGTTAAACTCTGATAGAGATGAAGGTAAGATGCTATGTCATTGATTTAACCTTACTCGAGCTAGAGTAGGGCAAACTTTAAACTGTCTTTACAAAAGTTTCACTTTCACCTGGTTTCTCGTGGTGGTTAACTAGTCAATGTAAAACTGTAAAAGTAAGCGAACTGAAAAGTCCAGGAAAATACTAAAACGTTTATGCAGAAAAATATTAAAGCCCAAATCTGCATCTTACGCCTTTCTGCTGCATCGATTTGTATGGCAATGTTGTTGATGTGTATGGTTTATCCTTCTCTATGGATATATGAGACAAAGGGGGCACTAATGAAGTCTTCTGACGTTAAAAAAACTTCTCATATTAACTTCTTAAGTTAATTAAGATAATATGTTTGTTGAGGTAATTCTCCATTTGTAGTTTAGGCTCGTCTCAAACACGCTTTATCTTGGGATCTTATGCCAGCTTTTGAATGGAAGACTAACACAATGAACTAAAAGATAAATCAACGTTTTTCGGCAGTAATAATGAAAATCTACGATCAATTCCTTATTTTAAGGTCAAATGTGTGTTTGGGCAGCTTACCCTTCTAACTAGACGCATTGTTTAGGCTCAATGTTGTCTACTCGTATTTTCTTTCTTCAAATAAAGAGCATGGTTATTTACTACACCTTGGTAACATTACTGAATGCTATGTTTAAGTGGAAAGTGGACTTATTTTTTGATTTTTTTCTAGCCTTTTCCGAGTGCAGATCCTCTGTCCCACTCCATGTCTAATTCCGCATCCCGTTGTCAAGATCCTAACATAATTGGACACAAAATGGGGCATGGAGTGGCACAGAGGATCCGTTTTGGCCCCCCGGAATAGAAAAGGAAAAAGCTAAACATAAAATAGAAGCTCAAAATCCAGCTACCAAAAGTACCATGTATAGTACTTACTGTTGTAGGCTGGTTTATCTATGAATAACCCATCCTCATTCTCTACCGTCACAAGTTTCTTTACACTCGAGACAGTTCTATCGTCTTTGAAGAGCTTTACTATCTAGCCGTAGCCCTTTCTCTGCCTGATCTTCAAACAAAATGAACTCCATTCTGCCCAACAATCTGCCCTTTCTAAATCATTGTTTTGAAACCACCCAGCAAACTTGTTATGTTCTCATCACCATATTTTCATTTTTCTGTTTTGTTTATTGTTTACTACACTTTTGGTTTGTCCCTGGAGGTTTTGCATGGAGAAGGCATGGCCTAAACTCTACCACAAAACTCAAGGGTCCTTTAGGTTGGCCTGTGTTGGGGTCACTACCTGAGATGGGCGGTCTCGCCCATCGTAAACTAGCTACTTTGGCTACTTCCTTAGGCTGCACCAGGCTCATGGCATTGAGCCTGGGCACTACACCAGTTATTATCAGTAGTGACCCTGAAACTGCCAAGGAAATATTAGCCTCATCTTCATTCTCAGACCGGCCTATAAAAGCCTCGGCTCGCTTACTCATGTTCGAACGAGCCATTGGTTTTGCTCCTCATGGTACCTACTGGCGCCACCTGAGGAGGATAGCGGCAGCACACATGTTTTCCCCTAGGAGAATATCTAGCCTTGAAGGCGTTCGACAATGCCTAGCAGATGAGATGGCAGAAAATGTACTAACAGAGATGAGTATGAGAGGAGCAGTAGAGTGTAGAGGAATACTTCAGAAAATCTCATTGAAAAACATGCTTGAAAGTGTCTTTGGAAGTCATTTGGGTACTAAAGGTGAGGAGTTGGGTTTGATGGTAAGAGAAGGATATGAACTGATATCTGAGTTCAATTTGGAAGATTATTTTTCACTAGGTTTCTTGGACTTCAGTGGAGTTAAAAGGAAATGCCATAGGTTAGCTTCTAAGGTCAATGAACTTCTAGGTCAGATCATTAAAGTTAGGAGAGCTGAGTCAGACTTAAGGAACAAAAATGACTTTCCTCAGTGTGCTGCTGTCTTTGCCTGATGAAGAAAAACTAAGTGATGCTGATATGGTGGCTGTCTCATGGGTAAGCACTCCTGACACCTTGTACCTCTCTTACATGTCAAATCTTATAGTGTATATACAAATGACTTTACAGCTAGACTAAGATTAGTTCATCTCCGCGCGTTGTTCGGAGTTCAAGAAAAACACTAGATGCATCGTGGTAATACAAGTAAAACACGTACACATCACCGAGAAAGTAAATTCAAAAGAATTAGCTTAGAAGCTACTAGTATTTGATATCGTTATGAGTTCAGATTTCATATCACTAATGTGACGATTTTGTTACGACAATAACAAAAGGGTGACAAACATTAAAAATTTAACAAGTGACATGTCCAACATTATCTAATGTGGATACCATGGGAAGATATCTATCCCAAAGAGTAGACAACAAAGTTACTTTGAAAGCAGAGGTTAAATAAGAAATGAGCCCTTGTTTTTGTATTGCTAGTTATCCTATGATGATCCGAAACATGGATGTTCTCCTCAAATCATTTTCCTTTTGATTGGGATCCTTGTAGCACATAGCATGGTACAGGTGTCCATTAATTTTTGTTTAGTTGCTAGTAGTATATTGTCATGCATTTGTCCATGTTATTTTTTTTACTATATTATGTTTCATTCATGTTACTTTTTCAAGCACTCTGCCAATTTACCTGGATTTTGTTTCCCCCCACTTACCAACCCAAAATCTTTCACATATGGATTACATCCCTTCTAGTTCCATGACCTTTATTTTGACTTTTTTTCTTAGCTTATTGGGTCAAAATTTCATTAGGTTTGTCTTTATTCAGTAGTTCCCGTTACGTAAAGACTAAGGGTGTGTTTGACCAAGTTTTTGAAGTGTTTCTGAACTGTTTCTGGGTCCTAGAAACTGAAAACTGGCCAAACATCCAAAACTGAGAAACTGTTTCTGGTTTCTGAGAAGCACTTCTAGTGTAAATTTGTTCTTCAGAAGTAGAAGCTCCAATTTGGAGCTCCTCCAGAAACTGTTTCTCAGAAACTGTTTCTGAGACGTAATTCTGCAGAAGTTGGAGCTTGGCCAAACAGGCCCTAATACTATGAGAGAGCGTGAAATCTAACGAACAATGTATTTTCATCATTATCACTACGCCGAAAACTTTCTTGATAGATCTGTCCTTAATCTGAAACTAGTTGACCTCATGTTTTTCGTGACTTCCTGAAGGTTCAACATCGTTAACGATACGTTTTGCGATTTTGTCCCCCCCTTCCATTCTTTTTTCATCCTTTCACTGTCTTAGTGCCAGTGGTAGTGCTAGTGCATCTTGGGGGTGTCAAACTTCATATTGGGCATGTTTTTGTTCATCATACAGGGTCCTAATTTGAACAGTTTATTTCCCTCGATCTTTCAAAGAGCTTATCTGGATAGAGAAATTGCAAATAAATGACTAATACTTTTCTCGTTGGGTCGTATGATGTACAGGAAACAATATTTAGAGGAGCAGATACAGTAGCAACTCTCCTCGAATGGACCATGGCTAGAATGGCTATGCACCCAGAGGTCCAATCAAAGGCCCAAGAAGAGCTAGACTTGTGCACTGGCACGACCGACAGAGCTATCCAAGACTCGGACCTCCGAAACCTTCCCTACATTCAGGCCATAGTCAAGGAGGTGCTCAGGCTGCACCCACCCGGCCCATTACTGTCCTGGTCGCGCTTAGCGATCCATGATGTCTACGTGGACAAGGTTAAGATCCCGGCTGGCACAACCGCAATGGTGAACATGTGGGCTATAACCCATGATCCAGCCATTTGGAAGGACCCCTGGGCCTTTAAGCCCACCAGGTTCATCGATGAAGATGTTTTGATCATGGGTTCGGACCTAAGGCTAACCCCGTTTGGGTCGGGCAGAAGAGTGTGCCCCGGAAGAGCACTCGGTTTAGCCACGGTCCATCTGTGGCTAGCCCGTATGCTACACCAATTCAAGTGGTTGCCTGCTCAACCTGTTGATCTTTCGGAGCGATTGAGGCTTACACTTGAAATGAAGAAGCCACTGAAATGCTACATTGCCCCCCGTTGCTGCAGTAAAATTAGTGACATAAAATCTGCGTAGTTTAACCCAGTGCAATACAAATATGTCAATATAATCGCTTAGTACTCCAGGTTTAATCTTGCAACCATCGTGCATACGGAGTATTACTATCTCCTAATATGCAAATTTGTTCCATTGAGTTTAGTAATAAAGCTCGAACTTTAGTTAAAACTTAGAAGCTAATATAATCGAACGATTTTATTAAATAATGCTTTTAATTGAATTACTTCAAATTTTGGGTGTGGAAACAAAGTATTTATGCGAAATGGGTCCACGTAGGATTGGGAATAGCTTCAGATTTTTTTTTCCCAAAACAACCTAAAACCGCCAAGGCTCGTGACGGTTTTGGTCCAAAACCGTCCTTTTTTTGGACGGTTTTGGTGACTGGAGAAAATTTTCGCTAATCATAGAACCCGCCAAAACCGTCAGAAATTCGGGCGGTTATGGGCATAACCGCTCAGCGCCGTAGCGGTTTTGGTTCTTTTGTCTGAAAACGAAAAAAATTTGGTTCAGGAAATTCCCGATCCTACATGGATCCATTTCGTGCAAATATTTTCATTCCGCACCCAAAACTTGAAATAGTTTAATTAAAAGCATTATTTAAAAAAAATGTTCAATATAATCGCTATTACTATGTAAGTCTTGCGCTATGTTGGATCGTTAATACTTAATACTTTGTCTGAATTTGAATGAGATATACATTCGACTGATACGGAGGGTCGGAGGGTTGATTATTCTTACATCTATGGTATGTGAACATTGTTTTTGCGTGAGAATAACCGCTTCCATTACTTTAAACACAAAAAATTAATAACATCGCATCATGAAAATCAACCCAAAGTTATGTAATTCAAGTACTCCGTAGTACTAAATGCTGAATGACTCATGTCACATTCAATAATGTATCAGAAATTTGCAAACACATCTTGGTTAGTAATTACATCAATTCCCTAGAATTCAGGGACCATTCTGAAAAAAGTTTGTTCATTTTGAGATTAACGTTAATTTAATTCATTGTACGGACAACTTTAGATTACTTTACCACGTAATTTGAAAGACACAACGACGCCGTTTACGCAAAACACTTTCCATTTCCACGCGCTAACCTCCTTGCTTTCACCTCACCTCCACCATTCATTTCCCAACAAGGACACGTGTCCACCTCTATTCCAAGTACGTGTGTGACACGCTCCTCTTGCAAAGGTACAGATCTACTTCCCATTTTGAAAATTAATTATTATTTTATTAGTATTAATGTACTCCACCAACTTTATCTTCTCAAATACACTACTGCAAAAAAACCCATAATTTCTCTCATATCTTCTCTTTGACTCCTCACTCCATTAAAAAACCACTTTTAAACCCCAAAAAAAAAAAATTAAAATTAAAGTGGGGAAAAATATTTGCTTGAATTTTCAATTTTCAATTTTCAATTTTTTCAATTTTTTCATTTTTCATTTTTCCCTCTCATCTGTTTGTGTTTGGAGGGAAAACACAAAACTTTCAACTCATTCTGAAAAAAAAGAAGCCCCAAATAAAGCAATAAAATCCCCCCTTTCTCTGTTCTTCACTTGCTACAAAATCAAAATTCAATTTTTAGGGTTTTTATTTCCCCATCACTCTTTCTCTCTCCTTTTTTTAAAGCAATCTGGGCAAAAAGGTTGAATCTTTCAGAACAAGATACAAAGTTTTCAGGTGGGTTTAATTTACTGAGCTTGTTTTAGCTGACATTTTGATTGGGGTTTAATTTTGTTTTTTGGTTTGATTTGATTTGGGGGTTTTTGAGTTACATTGTTACTAGATATAGTAAGTGGTTAATTAATTTGATTTTATATATGAATATGATGATTTGGTTCATTTGGGTATTTTTAATTTGTTTGCATGAAGTGAAATGTGATTGATTTATGCACATTTCTGACTTCTGATGTATAAATTGGATGTGAAATTTATTAAGAATAAGAATTTGTGGAGCTGGAATTTTGAATTTTGAATTTCTAGTATCTCTAGCTTATTGTTGAATTTTCTGGGGTTTCAATCTATTTGTGGGATTTCTGATTTAATTTAGATGGGTAGTTCTGCATAAATTAGGGGAAAAATTGATTTAATGTGATATTGGTGTTATGGATTTATGTATCTTTGGAACTCTTGGGGGTGTATTTGTTGGGGTGTGTTGTTTTTTTGGGGGAGTAATTATCTCTATGCTTACATTGATTGTTGGTTAGTGACTAAATCAGGTAGCGTATAGTTGAAGTGAGGAAATGAATTAATTGTTATTGTTGTTGTTGATAAGAATTGGTGTTAATGTGTTATGTTTCATTCTACTTTTGGTTATTAAAGTGGGGAGCTTGTGTTAATGGTGAATACTTGCGCATTTGTACTCACATTGTTGCGAAAAGTTTGGCCGCGGTAATAGGAGAATGGATGCAATGTGTAATGAAAGATGGGGAAATGGGGATATTTTGATTGTAGGTTGCAGAAAGGTTGAGAGATTGCTTGAAGTTAGTTTTTATTATTGTCAACGCTAGATTGATATTAATTTGAGTAGTTTGGCCGTAGAAATGGGAGAATGGATGCAGGCGTAATGAAAGTCAGGGGAATGGGGGTTATTTTGGTTGTAGAGAACATAAAGGTTGGTTGATTGCGTTAAGTTACTTTGTATTATTGTCAAAGCTGCATTGATATCAATTCGAGTTTAGAAATACTCTTGGTAATGAGAGAGTGTTTGAAACGCTGAAGTTGTCGTAAGGATCTAGAGGCCCCTCAACCCTCAAGGGTAGATGTCAATGAATGGTTTCTCTGATGTTAGACTTAGCGAGTTGATTCGCAAATCTAGTTGCGTGAATCAAGACTCATTCTGCAATTTCCCGTGGAACCTTGAATTATGTGTACAATGGTAGTTTGCTTGTTGAGGGATACTGTGAGTCAGATTTCAGGCAAATTTAACTGTAACTCATATTTTCAAATGAGGTTAAACATTATGATATTGATATGTGCCGAAGCAATTACCAATTCCGAAGAGCAGCTCAATCTGCAGTGTTTACTACTTATTTCCCATTGTGCTTGTATCTTTCGGAATTGTGATAAACTATTTAAAGTGATCTTTGGTTTTGCAGTATCCTTTATGAGCAGGTTGTGTCTGAACTGTGGCGACCTATAAGTCAAAGAAGTCTGGGCTTCTATAATGCAGACAAAGAAATGGGTTTCTTCTAGAAGCACTGCTCGACAGCCTGCTAGTAACAGGATTTTGAGATCCCAGAAGAGATCTGAAAATGTTGAAGTTGTTGAGAAGAAAGCTGAATTTATCACCTCATCTGCTAGAAAGCCAGCCTGTGGCAGTGAGTGTACATGTTTTCCTACTAGATAAAGTGCTTTTGCTGACATGTCATTGCAGATTTGCAGTATTAATTAGCGTTGTTTCTCTTGCAAACATACCTATTAGTATTGTGTAGAGTATGTTTTTAGTGTTAATGTGTTATACCTACCTGAAATGCTGGTAAAACTCTTGCATTGCCATAAAGCTTCTAGTATATCTTTAAGAACAAGCAAATTGCCTTGCAAAAACCTTTCAGTCCAGCAATTGAATATGCCGAAGTTGTGTTAAAGCATGTGACTTGCTTTAGCATATACGAGTGCGCATCTATGCTATGTAGTCTTCACTGTACTTTCTTTTAGGGTGAAAAATATTTGTAGAAAGAAAACACTATTGTGGTCGTCACTGTACTTCATTACCTTTGAAATTGGAAGTAAAGGCCCGTAAACTATACTCACATTAAATTATGTGAAGTAAAAATGGAGAAGGAAAAGATGTGTAAGGAAAATGCTG
Organism: Spergularia azorica; assembly: GCA_038382645.1. NCBI lineage: Eukaryota > Viridiplantae > Streptophyta > Magnoliopsida > Caryophyllales > Caryophyllaceae > Spergularia > Spergularia azorica. The sequence continues at coordinate 13,249 of JBBYHQ010205511.1, forward strand.
ATGCTGGACTTTACAGGTGTAAGAGGGACAACTATGGTTGTGCAGTTTTAATCAAACAAAAATAAAATTTAAATCTATGATGGTGCAGTATGCGTATAAGTCCAATCAGAATTTGGTTTTCTCTATAATTGCACGGAACTTGCAAATATGTTTTTGACTAATATGGGACTCATTATGTATAAAATAAAAGTTTTTGTTGGTAGTATGCAACGCCTTTGATGTGTGCAGTTGGTTTCTTTTGGGTTGTTGAATTTTATTCTGGTGTAGTCTAGGTGCACATTTTATGTCACTCTTATGTCCTGCACAATGTGACGGTAGCAAACAAAGCTGAGTACCAGTACAGGATAGCTTACCAGATTTAAGTTGTGTTTGTAGCCTGTATCGTCAATGCCAGGCTCTATTAGAAACTGCACCATGTATGTGTCTGTATTGTTTTAGTAAAGTCACATCATTACGTGTCAAAGCTCATCCCTCTTGTTTCAATCATTGCCACACTCCAGATCGAGGACTTGCTAAGAGAGATGTGAGTTCTGCTACTACAAACCTGAATGATAGATATGCCTCATTGAAAGATGACTCGTCGACTATGTGTGTGGGTACACTTGAAGATAAACATGCTTCTACAACCCTTCAGGTAACTACTCCTGTCCTTTAGACATTTATGCTTGTAATTTAAGCTGTTGCATGATGTCTCTTCGTTACGCTCGTCCAGATCTGATTTCCTTGTGTGTGCCCTCAGCTTTCTAACTTGCAAAACATTTGAACCTAAAAAGTAGGATGAATTTTGTTATTAATGATTATTTTTGAAGCAGAAATGCAATTCAATCTTATTTCTGTTTTCTCCCAAGGTATGGTTATCAACTAATCATAACTAAATATAGCAAATTAGCTTGTAACTTTAGGCAGTTTTTCGTTTTTAACATTTGGTGTAAATAAGATAATTTGTTGGCTCATAGGATGTATGTTACTGAAACATCTGGAAAGAAAACATACCTTTCATCAGAACACATTTCCATTATCGTCGCCTCTGACAAAATTTCCTCTTTTTTGTAAATAATAGTTTGTGTTTATGAAGACATTGTGGAAGTAAAATTGAAGTTATTTTAGTCATTTTTTTCACTAGCTGTAGACTGGATTACAAATTTCTACTTTTTGATATACTTTTGGTTAGTGTTTAATCAGTATCGTTTGATTGACCAAGCTTAGAATGCTTCTCTCTGTGTTATACCTCATAGGAACGTGATGTGGGCGTTTCAGATTGTGACTCAGAAACAATTTTTTCGCCATCATTTCATTTGTCGAAAGGCACTGAAGAAGATTGCGCTGATTCAGGTTAGTGCGAAATTCTTTGTATTGTTTGAACAGTAAATGCGTTAATGGTTTTTCTACATTTGTATGCCGCATTCTTTTTTCAATATTGTTACGATTGGTGAATAATTTCAAGAGCTCAGACCCACAACCTAGATACATTAATGAAAAACTTGGTTAACATTCTTTGGTTATATTGTTCAGCAAAAATCTTCAGATTCCAACTTTTCCATGAGACCCTTTATTCGCAGTAGTTATTGATTTTTGCTTTTAACCACAATGATAAGTCATTCAGATATCTGTACGTGAAACTACACCAGAACAATGTGTTTCTAATGCACTTTAAATGATTGTCCGATTATACAGATACGATTGAGGTTTGCCTGTCATCAGAAGCGTCAGCTATATATCTTGCTATGAAGAATTCAAAACTGGAATGTTTAGATGAGCAAGGGCAGGATTCTATGATGGTTGATACATCCACGGAGCAGGAGGAGTATGAGGAGTTTGATGATTTTGATCCATATTTTTTTATAAAGAACTTGCCTGCACTATCATCAGTTGTTCCAACATTTCGGCCTATGCTGCTACCTAAACAAACTCGGAGATGCCCACCTACTACTCTTGTCTTAGACTTGGATGGTATGTATGTGGAGAATGCAAAGAAAAGAAAATAAGTCATTGATCTATATGTACATGTAGTGCTTCTTTAACTAACATCATATCACTTTCTGAATTCTACCTCTTTTCTGTGGCAGAGACATTAGTGCACTCCAGTCTTGAACCTTGTGATGATGCAGACTTTACATTTTCTGTAAACTTCAATCAGAAAGAACATACAGTTTATGTCCGATGTCGTCCTCACCTGCACGATTTCATGGAAAGGGTTGCCGGCCTTTATGAGATAATCATTTTTACTGCCAGCCAAAGTATATATGCTGAACAGCTTCTCAATGTGTTAGATCCTAAGAGGAGGATCATTCGACACCGTGTTTTCCGTGAATCATGTGTTTATGTTGACGGAAACTACTTGAAAGATTTGTCTGTTCTTGGTCGTGATTTGTCCCGTGTGATCATAATTGATAACTCTCCGCAGGTACCTTTTTCTTGATTGCTCGTTTTTTTTTTTTTTTTTTGCCAACGGTATTTTGTCGATATACTCTGACGAGTTTATGATGTAGATTCCAGCTATTTGTTACTGTCTCAAAACTGTTTGACATAATATTCCGATGACCAACTTTGTGCCTGTTGCCTATATATTGCAGGCATTTGGGTTTCAAGTTGACAATGGAATCCCAATTGAGAGTTGGTTTGACGACCGTTCAGATCAAGAATTACTGTTATTACTTCCATTTCTTGAGAGATTGGCTGGAGTTGAAGATGTCCGGCCACTAATTGCCCAAAAGTTCAACCTCAGACAGAAAGTAGCTGCAGCTGTTTATCCACCATCACAGGTAAATCGGGGGGATCCTTTCGAGAGGTGAGGCTGTGTTCTGCTGAAGCTGTACACTTGGACAGACATTCTCTTCTTCTGGAAGAGTTTGGTTTGTGCACAGAATTGTGAGAGTGTAATCAGGTACTATATAAGTATCAAAAAATACGCATTGAGCTGAGCTCGACATTGTAACTGCTGTCGAAACTCTGTAAACTGATTCACCCTTTAAGGGTGCTGTTAGATTATGTAGGTGACGAAACTTCCCTCCTTAGTGACTATCAAGTCGATAACCTGTGGTCCTGTGCAGGTGTGCTGTAATGTAATGCTGCTGCGCATACAAATGTGTTGTACTGGTGCAATTGTTCCGAAACCTGAACGCAGTTTCGTCATTGAATAAATGCCAACATTATTATTCTCTGTCGACCGTCACTGGAAAATTAGTTGATGCATAGCTAGTTAGCTACTCATGTAAGGATTTGCTCAACAAATCAAGGAGTTCGTGTATTCACATCTTCATAATTTCATATCATAGTTTGAGTAAATCAAAAGTTATTGTTGGTTTTAAAATTTTCACAACTTCGAATTGTGTTGCGAAAATTCGAGCGTGAGCTTATTACGCCTTATGATACAATCTCTTATATTTATGCTTGATCATGCCCAGTATGTCATCAAACATTATCCGATAATAAGATACAAGTAACGTCTGGTGTTGCGAATTTTGAAAAGAAAAGGGAAAGATATTTCGAGAACAGCAAACATGTCAGGATCTGCCACATGGCTTTCGAAATCTCTAGTATTCGCTCCCAACCACTACAAAACAATCCATTTTTTCATTTCTAATTTTCTACCCAAATCTTCCAATCAATTATTCATATTTTTACCAAAAAAAGGAAAAAATAAAATAAAAATATACAATATTCTAATAGTGTGTTGTTAAAGATTCGATCTGATCAACCTCAACCGTTGAATCTCTAGAATCTCACAGATCTCTCTAGCTTGTACTCCACCCCCACCGTACAATAATATATACCCCTACAAACCCAATAAAACCTCAGTTTCAAAGCACAAAAAAAAAAAAGATTCTCACTCTTCAACTCTTTCAATCTTCAACTACAAGATTCTTCGATATCACCAAGGTACAATCTTGATTACTTTATTACATTTTTCACGAATAATTCGATCTGGGTTTTTCTGGGTTTTCCTTAATTTTGCTTATTTATTAAAAAAAAAAATTGTGATTAGAATATTTTTTTTTTCCCTAATTTTGATTTTTCAGATGGAAAATAGTGATGAAGTGAAGAACACGCAACAAAAATTGAAGCATTTAGGGTTTGTGAGGGCAACTGCAATCAACACAATCGTGTGGTTATCAAATGTTTATGGTTATGCTAAGCAGAATTCTGGACCGTTGAGATCAGCTGTTGGTACTGTTGAAGGTGCTGTTACTACTGTGATCACCCCTGTTTTTAATAAATTTAAGGGTGTTCCTGATCATCTCCTTGTTTTTCTTGATCAAAAGGTATAATCTTTTTCCCATTTTTTTAATCCTAATTAACTTTGCTAATTAATTTTTTTTGTTGTTTTAGAGTTGAAAATTTGTTAATTTGTGGTTTTTTTTATGTGTATTTGTGTTTGTGTGTTGATTTAGTTTGATTTGTCTGCTGATTTTGGTATGCTGTTTAATATAATATTTCGAGTTTTAAACTTGTTCACAATGATTTTTAACTTTTACCTCGTACACGAGTCTCGAGACGGTTACATATGACAATTCATGTTAGCCGACCCCAAACATTTTGCGAATAAGGCTTGGTTGTTGTTGTTGTTCGAGTTTTCGTGCTTGTTGATGATTTCAGCTTTGCCTGCATTTTCAGAAGCTTGTGATTGCTAATTTTCGTGTACAAATAGAATCGTGTAAAAAGTTTGATTATGGGCTTGATCACAGTAGTGATACTTTGTTTGAGTTTTCTCGATTATTGTTGATTTTGGCTTTCTTGATTGCCTAGTTCTTCATGTTGGGAACTTGTGATTTTGCTAATTTTGGTCTACAAATGCAATTTTGTAAGAGTTTGATGATGGGCTTGATCACAGATGAAGTACTTTGTGATAATTTATGCTTTTTGGTGCTGTAATTTGGACTTGTGAAACTGTTGCGTGTTCATGACAGCTACTCCCTACTTTTGATATGATTTAATGTTTGATTTCCATATCTTACTAAAGTGGGAAGTGTGATCTCAAGTCTTAATACTTCACATGTGACTATGTGAGCTTCTGGTAAACATAAATGTGACAGCTGATAAGTTTCTAAGCTTAGGTGTATATATCATTAAACTAACCATAATAACTACTCGTACATCAACCTAGCGCCTCAACAGCTCTTGCCTATTATCGGTATAGACGTATAGTGGAGGTTGGTTGTATGGAGCTTGAGGTTGTTTCTGGATAAACCGTTGTGTGGCCTGCATAATGAATGGCATCGATTAACTGGTACTTCACAGATATATTTATCAAATCGATTTGTGTCATTTTGTATGTGCACCTTGAAGGAGGATGAACAAGTGTAAATAATATATTTATCAAATCGATTTCTTCAATTTGCCAATGCTGTTTGTTGTTTTACAAGACAACCATCTTCAGAAGCATTTCATATGCTGGTCATTTTTCTGATGTCACTTTTTTCTCTTCTTGGATTAGACAACATTGTTTCATAGCAAGTCTGCCAAACTGAGTCGATGTACTGGTTCTGAGTTAAGAATGACCTGTGTCTGCAGGTGGACATGGCTAGTGCTAAATTCGATGAGAACGCCCCTCCATTGGTCAAGCAGGTAGCAAGCAAAGTCCACGGCCTAGTTGAAACCACAGCACGAGTATCAAAGGAGCTTGTTCACCAAGCCCAAGTTGGTGGCCCATTGGAAGCAGCCCGTTATGCTGCCAACGAGTCTAAGGAGGTGGTGCTTGATCAGTCAGTGAAGGTTTGGTCTAAACTGGATCAACTTGCTCCTTTCCACATGGTGGCCGAGATGACAGTTCCAACTGCCGCTCATTTTTCCGAAAAGTACAACAATGTGGTAGCAGACTTGCGCGGTAAGGGCTATTCTGTTTTCAGCTACGTGCCATTGGTACCTATCGACGAAATTGCCAAGGCATTTAAGCAATCCAAAGCTGCCAGTGAAGGGGAAACTCCAGTAGCTGAAGTTGATGCACAGTAAGATTTGTGTGTTTTTGAGTGAGTTGGTTTAGTTCTACTTTAAAGTTATGATGCAGTAAGAAATTGTGCCTAACTTCCTATGTTCCTCGGTATTATGTGGGTTGTTGTACATGAAAAACTAGATGCTCCTGCATTAATGTAAGCTTGTTTAAACTTCTGACATCTGATATTTTCCCGAGTCTTGCTTCCTATGCCTTCGAAGTAGATCAGAACTATCTAAGTCATAGGTGGCCTGTGAGTCTGTGACAGAGATCAAAGAACGAGTTATCGGTACTTCTTTAGTCCTCAGCGTCTAATCGATTAGGTTTCCTTGGTGTCGGTTAACCATTTACGTCGATGAGCTCTGGATTCGTGAATTAAGAGATTATAAGATGCCAATTCGACGTGTATTTCATGTTAGTTAAAGTCGAAATTTGGATGCAAATTTGAAGTAGTGTCTGCGATCAGTGAAGAGCACGAATTGTATCGAATTATACAATCGAACAAACAGATTCTTTGTACAATTAGAATTTGCACTTGTTTCCTGTGGAGGTTTAGTTTTAAGGCGCCAAATTTCAAATGAACAAGTGCGAGGAGTTTTGCAAAGGAAATGCCATAATCGCATATGCATGTGAAGTTACCTCGACCACAGTTGTGAACAATTTAATCGAGTCTCGCGCGACTAACCTCTGGGCTTGAAGCGTAGATGGTAATTTGTAGTTCGATCCGTCCCTTGTGCTGAAGCTGAGATTAACAACAAAATCGATTAAATTAAGGGTTCGAATAACGAAATCAAGATAATAATTCATGCAAGGAAAGCATTTTATCAACTTAAACTGAAAATCGAGGCCCATTCGATATTCTTCAAAATTATTTGTATGGACTTTAGCTTAACCTCATGGCTTGAATTAGTGACCTTTTTTCTAGATCAACGATTTTCTTTGGCCTAATCTTCGGCGCTAAAAAAACATGAAAGAAAGGGGAAAAGTGAGGACATTAGGCCTACATGCTAACTAATGATGGTGATCAACCTTACTACATATGACATATCCCATCAATAGTTTCCATATGGTTTTTTATTTGGTAATTTTAGTTAGCTATCAATATTGTCTCCATCAAAGTTTCAATTTTGCATATCTAACCCATAACTTTTATGAATAATCTTTATATGTAAGGGTGAAAGTTGCGCCCTTTTCTTTTTAAAGGAAACCCTTTTTATTTCTTAAAATGTGGATCAGCCTAGTCATGAAATCATGATATGTTATCTTACATAAATTAGTTTACATTGGTTTGACATTGGATGCTCTCCTAAATTACTTGTGGCTAAGATGTACTAAAAGAAAGGTGAAAAATCTTAATGCACTACAAATTCAATTTGTCTAATTAAGAAGAGAATTTTTAGATATTGTATGCCCTACCTCTTTTTTTATTTGCCATGATTTTTTTTCTTAATTGTGTAAGAGACATTGGTTAAAAAAAAAAAAAAGAAGCAAAGGGCATAAAGAAAAAGGTGTCATTTTTATTTTGTTTGAGGAAAAGAAAAAGGAGTAAATTTGTTTGCCACACTAGTGGGGAAACAAAATTATTCTCTCTTCTCATTTGGTTCTACCATGGGGGTAACAATTTCATTCTCAAGCAAAGGGATTAACTTAACCTCAAGTTTTTACCATTCCTTAGATATTGTATGTTACTTAATCACCATGCATAATCACGACGCCGAAATGATTAGAACTTCAAAAAGCAAAATTTATAGCTTAATTTTCCTTAAAATTATCACTTTGAGTGTAAATTATGGCTTAGTCTAAAAGAACAAGCAAATTGGATGATTATATGTGTGGGAAGAAAGACACCACAATAATTTGGTTTAATCTCTCTATTGCCCAATTGGTAGGCAGACATTACACAGAAAAAAAAAAAAAAAGGTTATAATTATGGTGTGATATGAAATGGGGAGTACATAAGAGGTGAACATTAATAATGTTTGACCTTGAGAATCCATGTTTGTTAGGGTGTGTCAGGACTCAGGAGCATCAATTCCACTGTACTAATTTGTTCGAGTCTTGGGCTTCAACAACTTAGCTTTAAAATGGCTCGATTCTGTGCACTCCTTTTAATTTGGACCACACCCACCTCTAATTTTTGGTCACAATTTATGAATTTTTCGTCACTTTTTATGAATTTAGATATAGAATAAGTTCACTCCTTCCACTAAACAACCTCCTTTTTCTTAAAGTGTACCTTTTTTTTCAATAGTGTGGGTTTTCCTTACCTTTCTTTTGCCCTTTTCTTTTTCCTTCCTTCAACATCGACTACATCGACATTATCCCAAGACGTTAAAGACTCTCGACCAAGGATCAATTTCCTAAGATCGGGAATTGGCTCCACACTAAGGTTCCTTCCACACTATCAGTTACTAACAACTATTCCGTTTACTCAAATTGCTCACAATTACGCCTTAACAACCACTATAATTGGAGAATTTCATACATACCTAATTTCCCACAAATGTCTAATAATTTCCTCACCTTACATCAAATTTTCATTTAACTTATTTAGTAAATTCACAAACACACTTTTTATACTCCACTAGCAAATTGGAGTTGGTTCCCACCCAAAGGTTCATAGCAAAGTGGCCACTTACTCCTCCCAATTCCCATGTTTCACTCCCCACTTATCTCCCCTTCTCCCTACAAATAAGCAAACACTACGTCACTACCCCATTACCCTTACGTTTTTTTGGTCAATTCCTTTTCACCCCTATTTCTTACTAGCATTCTCTTTTTTGACCAACATCATTAAAGGTTAGCCATAATCCAAGAAAACGCACATAAAAAGTTGGCTTAATAATGGTGCCCCATATCTACCTATTTTACCCCTCTACAACCGGATTTTAGGAAGTATTGAATGTGAGATTTTGGTTGTTATATCTAAAATTTATATTGAGTAATCTGTTTTCTTATTGAGATTGTCGATGATCTTTGTTAATATTAGACCTCGGCCAGCTCGATTTCTGGAGATGGGAGAGAAACAAATGATGGTCCTTGCGTGAATGCAGTGGCTAATCTAGCCCCACAAACTTGGAGTAGTCTTTTTAGTACAAATTAATTTTTTTAATTTTTTTCCTATTTTTTTGGAATTTTTTAAGCAATATTTTGACGTTTTCGGAGAATTTGGGGTAGCCGGTGCACCCCAAGCTACCCCCTAGATTCGTCCATGCGTGAATGCATACTTCAAACTAGACCTCACGGAAAAGTCAAAACGAAAAAAAAAAAAAAAAACATCGACTTAATGACCATTTGACTCAAAATGTATATTGGAGTCCAGTACCAAAAGAAAGCATGGAGTAATTACTATGCTCTGTTTTTATTCCTAGCATTGCAAGTTATTATGTGATTGCAAGTTTCAAAAACAGTGTCCAACTTTTTGTAACAATTAAGCTAAAATCCAAACAAGAACTAGCTTCTCTTTTCATCAAAGTTAAATGGCAGGCTTAAGCAAAATTCTTGTTTGGTAATTCATCTCACTCCCCTTACCTAATGTTTTTCTTATAATTCATTCACTGACATTTCCAACTAATATTACAACGTGACATCCACAACTCACTCAATTAATTTCCTTATGCCTAACAAGTATTCCTATGACCTAAATTCAACGGAACACGAAATAATAACGCGAAATAATTCGAAACTTTCAGTATTATAATTTTAGATTCAACAAAAGGTACATTAGATCCGCATGAGGGAAAAATCCCTTCTCTATACAAAATAAAGAAGAAAAAAAAGGTTTCGAAAGAGGAGAAAAATAAAACCGAAAGAAAAAAGTAATTTCCGATATTATAATTTTCAAAGATCCCACTGATTTTCTTCTCTTTTTTTTTCCCTCTCAAAAAAAAAGGACATCACTATTTTTCTTTTAACTATTTTTCAACTCCAAATGAAAATTTGAGAAAAAAGATTTTACTTTTCCTCTTCTCTTGTCTATTTCCGATTTTACCCCCACCATATCCTAGCTTTTCCCATATTACCCGGCAACCTCTTGTGCCGTCAACGCCGCCGTCAGTCAAAAGTCACCATCTCCGCCTCCCCAAAAAAAACATTACCACCACTTACAACCTCCCTCGTCCGAAACCGAAACCAAACCGTTTTACGCACCGTTTTTAACTATCGCCTCCACCGTTAACCTCCTCCACCTCCATGGCGTTCACCTCATCGTCAACGTCACCGTCTCCAACCTCAGCGCCACCGTCAACCCACCGTGGCATAGGCGCACAATCCGCCTTATGCCGTAGCTTCCAATCTAGCGCCTGACACGCACGTGAGCAGTAATTCACCGCCCCACACACCGAACACCTCCTAAACTCGTGCTTCCTCGTCTCGGGCCGCCCGCACCCGGCGTGCGAACACAACCTCAAACCCGGCCCGATAACCCGACCCGAATACCACTCCGTCAAAAACCTACTCGCCGGATGCGCCTCCGGCGCCGGAACATTACACCCGAAATCACTCAACAGCGGACACCCCAAACTATTCATATAATTCGCCGGCGAAGAATTAACCGCCGCCGTCCCCACCGCCGCCGCAACAACCGCCGAAGTCGAATCACTCCTCTCAGAATTCTTCACCCAGCACGGCGGAGAAGAGACGGCGTTACCGTTCCCGTTACCAGAAACGCACGTGAGCGAAGCAGCGAGCTCACGTGCGTTAGCCTGAACAAGAAACCGTCTTCCCTCAGCAACGTTCTGACGGACACCGTATCCGTCTTGTAGACAGTGTCCGAGCTCACGGAGAGCATCCACGTGTCCTAAGAAAGCAGCGCGTGCACATAACGCGACCCCAGCGCGCAAGTCTTTGTCACTCTTTGACCCGCCGCTTCCGTTGAATTGAATCACTGCTAACGAATACAACGCCTGCGCGTGTGAATTAATCGCCGCTCTCGCCATCAAAGACGCTCCACTTCCTCTGTTTTGTAAGCAGTAAAACCGAATCTGTTTCAACCGAAATAACAAACTTCATTAATATCACAATTTAATTAAATAAATAATACTCCCTATATTTCAATATATACGATGTTTTCAAGTTATGAGACAATTTTTGACTTTCAATTTCATAAAAAAATATCTTGTCAAAAATTATAAAAATTATACCATTGAATTCGTTATGAAATATACTTTCACAAGATCATAATTTCATAATTTTTACCCTTATATTTTGAGAGATATCGAAGGTC
>JBBYHQ010205722.1:0-24393 GCA_038382645.1 Spergularia azorica
TACTTGGTGCTATTTATATTTTGTAGCCATTGTTGATTTTTTTTTTTTTTTTTTTTTTTTTTTTTTGTATTCTTGTTGTGTTTTTCTGGGTGCTTCATACTTTTCTTTGTTTTTTTACTAAAGTGATTTGCTTCTTGACAGCTCGAGACATTCGTTACGAGCGTTTTCTTGCAAACCTTCAAGGTTGATTAGCCATTTAACAATATGTCTTTAATGTCCAATCTAAGTTTAGAGACATCTTGAACAAACCGAGAAGAAAATAACACAACCTAATATCTTGAAAATTACATTTAACAATATCTTTTCAGATAAGTTAGATACTTAGATTACAATATGGATAGTCAAGTCCATTTGAGGAATTAGATTGAGCATTCATTTTGGGTCAATTCGGTTTTTGATGAGGAACATTTTACTAGATGTTTTGAATACCAATAACTAACCGTAACTTATTGAAGAAAGATCCATTTTTCTTGTGTTATCCACAAATCAATTAGAGAATTAGGTGAGAACACCAAACTGCTACTCACTTATCAAGTTCATAACCACTATTCAGTTGCATTGTTCTCTAGTATCTACCGGAAAATAGCAATCATTCATATTGGTATGTAACTACTAACTAGAGACAAGAGGACACCAAACCAACTCTTCCCCAAAAACAAGCCCTAAAAAATCACTTTAATTGGAGCTTTGGGTGGTCCATTGCCAGCTCCTTTTAGCTTAGTGTCTTTAAATTCATAATTAATTTAGTACTCCGTAGCTAGTATTGACCATAATTATATCTATCACTACCACACAAGCTTATCATTTCTGATAGCTACATACTCAACAAAAATAAGTAAAACACAATCAAACAACACTTATGAAACAACTTAAATCATCTCACTCTTATCCAATTCAATTCGACTCATCATAAGTCATAACCACCTTTAAAAGCTCATAGTATACCATTATACAACCGTACTAAACCCAAACTATATGACGCAACACAAAGGAAGATTCAAATGTCCTTGGATCTTCCCACCAATTGGAACTACCATCATGTATGTGACATCCATCCTATCCCAATCCTAAGACTAAGATCATACAGTATAATTCAAAATGACAAGCAATAAATTTACTTAAACAGTTCCTCTTGCTTCTTTCATTTTTCTTTTCTTTGCATTTAAAGACCAACTAACAATACCCACTTCACACTCCTTCCAAAATCCCATTCACTCACACCTTTCTCTCTCTCTCTCTCTCATCTGTCACAGAAAATATCAAAAAAATTATAAAAACAGCCAGGTGACATTATTCAAGACAAACAAACCCATTTTTTTTACCTCTGTTCTTCTTCTTGCTTCCTCTTCTTCATATCAATGCACATGTTCCCTTAAATCCTTACATATCTAAAAACTTACAGCAGAAGCCTCTGATTTTTACTGTGGGAAATTAAATTAACAGAGATGAAGTATATTAGATCAGGAAGCTTCAAAAGGCTGTTTTCTTTTGGCTGGCGCAGTAGTACCAGTGGTAGTAGCTTAGAAGATTTTTCTGCCATTATTATTAATGAAGATGTTGTAGAAGAACATGAAGAAAAACCCCATTACTCTTCTTCTTCTCAAAAACCCACTTGGAGATGTTACTCCTTTGAAGAAATCTTTGTTGCTACTAATGGTTTCTCCCCAGGTTCAATTCCTTTCTTTCTTCCCATTTTTGTTTATTCAATGTTTCGAGTATGTCCTGTGTGAGACGGTCTAACAATGAGATACGTCATGACCGTATAACTTTCAAGAAGGGTCTCGTTTAAAAAAAAAAAGGGAGGTGTGCTACTGTTTACGTATGACCCATAATGAAAATTTGGTCGTAAATCCGAGACATTAAAATAAGATTATTTTGTTCAAAATTTTTGTTTAGTTTATAATAACATTGTGATTATTCATAATACAGAGAATTTGGTGGGAAGAGGAGGGTATGCAGAGGTGTACAAGGGAAAGTTAAAGAATGGAGAAATGGTAGCAGTGAAGAAGCTGAACAGAACAACCAATGAGGAGAGGAGAGAGAGAGAGTTTTTGACTGAGATTGGTACAATTGGACATGTTTACCATCCCAATGTATCTTCTCTCTTAGGTTGTTGCATTGACAATGGCCTTTACCTTCTTTTCCCTTTCTCTCCTTGGGGCTCTGTTGCCTCTCTTCTTCATGGTAAGCTGTCGTTAAACACGTCGTTAGTAGAGCTGACATAAGTTAACTCGATCTTTAATCTGTTTTCGTGATTATGCCACCTTTAGTACTTGTTACATGTCTCATACTCACATTACTTTGTTTTTGTTGAGGTAGTGGTGATATAATACTAGTATAAATTTTTAGAGTTTGGGTAACATTTCTTTTTGCCAATCATTTTTGTTGGTGTTATGTTAGTGTTAATAGTAAATTTCGGGTTTTTCGTCGTATATGTAGATCAAAGCATACCATCAATGGAGTGGGAAGTGAGGTACAAAATTTCAATTGGAACAGCAAAAGGGTTGCATTATTTGCACAAAGGTTGTCAAAGAAGGATTATTCATAGAGATATTAAAGCATCTAATATTTTGTTAACTCAAGATTTTGAGCCACAAGTATGTACTTCTACTACTCTATACTCCCTTATAAAAATGTTGTCATGATTGTTCTTATTTTGTCCTAACTATTTATTGACAAAATACACAATGCGTGATGAGTTTTTATTCATGTGACATTGGAGTACTTACTATTCACTTTTTGGACAATTAACAGATTTCTGATTTTGGCCTAGCAAAATGGCTTCCAACACAATGGTCGCATCATTCTATTGCTCCAATCGAAGGGACAGTTGGGTATGTATTTCGCACTCACTCACGACTTATATTTCGAGTATATTGTCGGTTTAGGAAAACCTGATTAGTTAGCGAAAAAGTTTATTTGTAAACAGTCATTTTGTCTATTATCTATCCGTTTTAACTTTTTGGACATGTTAAATGCAAAGAATGATACCATGTCTAATCTAAAGAAAGAAATCTTGGATATTACGTTTATTTAGTTAAGACTTTCGTAATTTCTAAACGCGTTTGTAACATATACAAATAGATTATACATGCATATGCATTATTATTGTGCATTAATATTGTTGCATATATGTTTTTTTAGTACAAATGATTTGCATTTAGTCAAAATAATGAACCGATTTTATTTTATTTGTGGCTTACATCCAGATACTTGGCACCAGAATATTTCTCTCATGGAATTGTTGATGAGAAAACAGATGTATATGCATTTGGGGTCTTTCTCCTAGAGCTGATTTCTGGCAGGAAACCGGTGGATTCATCTCATCAAAGTTTACGCACTTGGGTAGGAAAGAAAAAAAACGTTAACTTGTTTGGTACTCTTTATCTTGCAATCCATCTATCTATATACATTGACATTATTGTTAACGCCCCACGTAAAAATCGACCTCTTATTGGGAATGATGTACACACTACTCGGTTAATTAAAGTTCCAAAAAAATTGCATAACAAGTTAGAGAAAACTCTAATCTAACTCGCTATATAATTTTTTTGAAACTTTGATAAACCGATTAGTGTGTACAACCTTCTCAACACGGGGGGTATTTTGGGGATGGGGCGTTTGAACTGGGACAGAGGGAGTAAGTATCTTGAATAATCGGTTATCGATAAGCCAATACTGTCATCAACAGTCCAAACTTGGTACTCGCTATTTGCATGCATGGAGCCATGCATGAAATTAGATAACGAGAGGTTTGGACTAGTCGGTTGTCAACGACAAATTTTGGTAAATCTATAACTCGTAACACAAGAATTTTATGTGCAACAATTACACCGAAAAATTCTCTTACAAAGAAAGGCTATGACACACACGATTGCATGTTGACTATGGACCATTTTGGGGGTTTCTTGTGGGTTTTAGCCTAGTAGATGACAAACTATACTTTTTGTTGGCTAGTAATTTAATTTTTTTTTTTTTTTTTTTGACAATGGTTGCTATTAATTTAATTTACTAATATGTAAGTTGAACGATTATGACAGGCAAAACCATTTCTCAAGAAAGGGGAGATTGAAAAATTGATTGACCCAAGGCTTGAAGAAGGGACCTATGATGACACACAAATTAGACGACTCGCTTTTATTGCCTCTCTTTGCATTCGATCCTTAACTGCTTGGAGGCCTACGATGAGCGAGGTAAGAATGTAAGATGGCGTTATCGGGTGATACTCAGTTTAAGTACTCGTATTACTCTTTTTCAGTTTCTATGTAATATATGTTTCAAATCCCGACGCCTTCATTGCAAGCATATATACTCACTTACCGAATATGATCAAATGTAGCAACTACAGAAATGCGAACCAAACATAAAAAATCGAAAGATACGGATGGAGTAACAACGAACATGTGTCCTATCCTTTATGGATTGAATCATATAGCTTAGTGCATTTGGTGGACTTAATACAAAGTGAGGCTTAATTAGTTTGATCTCTTTATCTGTGTTTGGTGGCCTATATGTTTATTTTTGAGGTGTGACTAATAAGTAAAATCCAAGAGAGAAGTTGACGTTTGCCCTTACCTAACCTAGAAACTTTGAGCACGAGCGATGTCGTACATTACATGGCAATTGCTACGTACTCAAGTAAAATAGTTGTTCATGATTATTGTAATAGAAGTTATCAATTTATCATAGTGATCGACCTTCTCATCATTAGACTATTGTCCTAATCATGAAATTATATTTTCAACTAGGTTAAAAAATGTTTTGATATTTTAGTGTTGGACTGTTGTCGGTATAATCTTAATGTAACAACTATACATTTGGTTGACTTATTTGAGTATTATATATGATTTAATTTATAATTGAAGCACTTTATCTATCGACCCTCCAACACATTTTGTGTGAATCATTTTACTTAGAAAATTCGTATCCTTTTGATTGACACGTTTATATTTTTTTGTGGTGTAATTTAAAGGCATTGGAGATTATGATGGGAGATGAGATTGACAAAGAGAGATGGGAAATGCCTGAGAAAGAAGAGCAAAAACAAGAGGAATTATGGGATTTTGAAGATCTTGAATGCGAGTTTGATGAGTTTGATAGTTCATTTTCGATGTCGTTACATGATTATTCGATCTCGACCGAAAGTTCTTAAGGTACTTATGGCAATAGTACGTACGTACGTAGTTGTGGTATGTAAATAAAAGAACTGAAATTTAGGGTAATTAAGAAGAAATTGGTGATGTAGGACTAGCTAGAAGAGGTAATTTGAGTCATGTTGCTTTGTAAATCAAATAGATCGATTTAGTGATTCTATTGGAGAAATGGAAAAGGGTCCTGCATGCATGGTGAAATGCAAATTTCAGTACCAATCTATTTTGTTCAATCTAATTAATATTTGTAGTCGCTTGAAACATTTCTAAAGCCGTTTAATCGCGTAAATTGGCAAATGAGTCATTTACTTAGCTCTAGATAAAGTTTATTTTAGGCCAAGCATGAGCCTTATTTCCGATTTCGGTGAGGAGGGGTTTCTCTGATCTCGAAGTTTTGTGAAAGAAGTTTTCGTGTACATACAACATCATGTGCCTTCTTTTGTCGATTTTTGGTTGATTAATTCGGTCCATTTGTTCTATTAGCTGAGAGGAGTACTAGTTTCTGTAAGCAGCGAACAAGGATCAAATCGCTAGGTTACATTTTTCTTCAATGTATTACTCCGTACCTCTTAACTTGTGACGTGAGAAAGAATACTAGTTAAATCATTAGTACATTCAAATACATCCAAAATAGCAAGCCAAAAGAAGCTAAGTATGCATGCCATATTTTAAGATTTTACATAGCTCCAAACATTATTAGTGTGTCTTTGACTTTACTCTTTATGGTGAAGTTTACGTACAATCAATTTTCGGTTCATTAATATTTGGCATGCATCACATGATACTATCGAGTACAATTCGAATGCACCTACGCTCCCAACACAGATTTTCTGTGCTTATGCACGTAGCTCTTCAATGATCATGTAATTAAGACTGTCATGCAAACAAAGTAAAAGGACTGAATCCTTACCTTTGTCAAAAGTTTAGGCCGGACAAGGGCAAAACTTATATATATAGGTACAATAATCGGAACACTCTTAATTACTGTTACCATTTACCTCATCCGATTAATTGTTAGCTAGATGATCGATAAACTGGTAAAAAAGTTACGGCATTCCGAAACACAAGAACGAGGGCACCAGTGTAACACCTTGTCGACTGATTCCGCCCCTAGTTTGAGCAAATGTGAGCTTACGGGATCACATCTTCATATATGTAGCTAGTTGAGAGGAAGAGTTAAATTTACTCTTAATTAAGTGAGTACGTAAAGTCCAATTTTCTATAATTAGGGTCCATATGATTATATTTTATCATGTAATTACGAGACTCATTGGCGAAGCGAATCTTGTAAGCAGAATTGGCATAATATCAAATGTGAAGGCACGCAGAATTTGAATTCATTAATCTCCTCCTCCGTTGACTAGTATATCTCTTTCGTTTTTTCGAGTTGTTTATGTGATCACAACTATAACAATTCAACGAGATTTATTATGGTGCTTTACGGTACTTGTCGAGAACCCTAGAATTCTTCATTAAACGAGTAATCAACTAGAGTATAATCGGAGTCTAGTAATTAATACGATTGAATAAGAGTGAGACACGAGATTAAAACAAGTAAACGGATGTGCCTTAGTTCTCATGGGGGCTTTTTTCTTCATTTTTTGAGCCATGAACCCCCTTCACTCGAACTTTCCTACTAATATGCTTCTCGACAGGGTATTCCGAATGCTTCGATCATTACCCAACCTTGCCAGAAACTCGGGGAGTCAGAATGAAGGCGTAAATGTAACTGGGTGTCGAACATGTGTTGATCGAGTACAACAGGACTGTTTATTACCTTGCAAGTTTAAACTCCTGAGAAAATGTGCTACAGGGTAACGGAGTATCATTTTATGAGCATCAATTTGCTCATTTTCGCAGCATTCCGAAATACTCCCAATCAAGGTTTCTTCGGTAACATTATGTGAGTTGCAATTCAACACGCAGTTAAATTGAAGTTCTCCTATGGCTGCAACAGAGGGTATAAATTAAAATTCGGATCCGAACAAATCTCAGCCTGAAAAGTCGAAGACCACGAAACCATCACCCAAATCTCGCCCCAGATTCCAGTTTCCAGGGAACAAACCGGCGAGTGGCAATCGCTTCAGTTTTGCAAACTGAACACTTTCCAATTAGATAATAACAACATTATATAAATATTAATGCAATATTGGTTACAAACTTGCAACATATAGATGATGCAGATGCTCAGATACAGTTTAATGGCTGCTACAAACGTGGTCGAAAAGATCAACACTGATGAACTGCTTTCTATGATTACATGAATTTTGAGGAGAAGATTGGAGCTGCATTACTTGGACTATGCAGCTTAACGAAGCCAGATCTCAGAATGTTAGACACAAGACTCCTAGAACTCCACCAGATTTCACCACTCCTGTCTGTACTAGTATTATACAATTGCGAAAGGAGGCACTCAGATCCTCAGCTACATACTTCCTCAGACGGTCTGGCTCTTGTTCGAAGCTTCTTTTGTCAAAACATCTCCTTTCTCCTGCAACGATGATAATGGCTCAGTTCAGAAAACAGGCAGCCATGATAGTCTCACTAAGACGGAAGTGGACCAGATCATACAGCAAATTGCGGGACAAGATTATGAAGTCATGCACTCATGCTAGAATGAAGTCATACTTGATCTAAAAAAAAAAAGGACATGAGTGACAAAGTAGTCCAACAGTTTTGTGCTCCTATCAACAATCAATTCACCCTGAAAATAAAGGTCGTGGTCCATGATATCCATTCAGCCTCTACCCAGCTACAAAATGAGATAGAGATACCCAAAAACCAGAGTGGCAGTCCACAGTAGAATAAGGCCGATGGACAACTCCTACCGCCAAACAATGAATTTCAATAGGTGCATTTGTGCATGTGAAAGGTCGGTTGGACAACAGGTTCAACATGACAGGGTGATGTCACAGATGAAAACAATACACCAGCCAGCCGAAGAAGGCACCACGATGAGGTATTACAATGTAAGACATCATTGTATGCAACTTAGAAGTGATTAACTGCAAAGTCGACCAAAACATCACACAACAACACGAACACTATCTGCTGGTTGGAAAACATGAATAGATTAAATATGACGCAACATCATCTCCATGGAGAAGGGTAGGTCAAAGGTTCAATATAAGCATCGAGGATAGATCAAGGTTGTTAACCGCATAAGAAGTCAAATTAAAGGTGAAATGAAAATAGGCAAGGGCTACTTACAGCATAATAAAAATGAGCTAGTAACTAATACACAGGAGAATGAACTGTTTCAGCCGCAAGATGTTAGCCCAGAGCATGTGACACCAACAACACCCAATCAAGACTAGAGACAGGGTGAGGCATGCCGATGTAATATTTCAAGGAGTCCTATTCTGGAATAGATATTTCCTCAAAAAGAGTTTGTATTGATCTTAATTTGGTCAAATGTCTGCTTTAATACTTGCTTTTCCGCAAAATACTTACAAACTCCGAACAAATTCAAACCTCCACGAGCATTCACAAGAATCTAAGCTCTAGAAAACACTCATTACAAGTGATGCGACCAGTGCCTCATTAACCCTTTTTAAAACTAGAACCCATAATCCGAACTGAAAAAAGCATAACCAATCTCAATTGATCTCCTTTTATTAGAAAAGCTCACACTAAAATTGATTAATGCTTTGTGAATCCCTTGATAAACTCCCCAGTTTGAGAAGGGAACAAGAGATAGATAATTAGGTTAGTAAATGTTCCTCTTTTTTTTTTTTGGAAGTCAATAGGTTACTCAATGTTGTCTACGTGCTTTATGTACACAATATCAAAACACTGGATACAGGAAAAGGAATTGAGAGTCTCATACAAGGGGTTCGAATTCTCTCAACTTTCCCGTAAGAATACTACTTTTACACGTAATATTGGATGCAAGCAGATAAATGCATTAAGTAAGGGGATCGGTTCAGTGTAGAATTGTGGAATCATACAACTTAAATTTTAAGGTTCCAACTTTGAACAACAAAACCTATCCCCTACATCACCCCATCACACAAACAATCCGAAGCCAATATCATGAATCCTTCTAATCTTATTTCTAGAGCCAGAAACCGGCAAAGTGGCTTGCCGATGCACAAAGCCAAATGCGACCCATTGATTTTCACAAAGGTTTCTAACTATGATCACAAACATAAAACAATGTAGGTAACATTTTATTACTTCATATTAAGGTAACAGCTTTTCCCCACAAAACTTACGTGTGCTGAGTGTGATTCTTAGCCAACTCTTCAAAAATTATGGACTATACTTGTAAGACGGTATCCAATAAGCCATGTTTACAACATTCTATAACTCACACTAGCACCAAGGTGAAGCGATAAATTCTTAATGTACCAATCAAAAACCCCTTACTAACTTGACAATAAACAGCTCGCAACTACATTTAAACACACTTCCTGCACCGGTAGTCCCCCAATCCGTGTAAGTTCATCATAATAACAACGACAATTACAGATGCCTTCATCACAGATATCACACTTTCACTCCACCAATCCAGCTTGTAACGCATCACAACTTCAACATACAATGCACCACACAAAATGTCACCAATTGCATACAAATATAATCCAAACAAACGAAAGCAAAACCCGCCCAAAACCTAAAGGACAAAATATCGATAATTTGAAAGCCAAATCACAATCTCTACCACGTCTTCAATCCCGAATCTATCAAAATAGGCGAGAGCTAAGCTAGTAACTGATACACAGGAGAATGGACTGTTTCAGCCGCAAGATGTTGGCCCATAGCATGTGACGCCAACAACACTATCAAGACTAGAGACAGGGTGAGGAATGGCAATGTAATATTTTAAGGAGTCCTATTCTGGAATAAATATCCCTCAAAAAGAGTTTGTATTATTCCTAATTTGGTCAATTGTCTGTATTTACAACGTGCTCTACACAAATTACTTACAAAACACGGACACGTCCAAAGTTTGGTGAGCACTCGCCAATATCAACTACAAGAACCAAGAATCTAAGCTCTAGAAACACACTCATTACAAGTGATGAGAGCAGTGCCTCATTAACCCTTTTAAAAACTTGGACCCATAATCCGAATAAATAGTTCAAGTCACACACTCGAAGAAAGCACAACAATCTTAATTGCTCTTCTTTAAAAAGGAAAGCTCACATTAAACTTGATCAATACTTTGCCAATCACTTTATAAAGTTTTTGAAGACAACAAGAGCTAGAGTACTAGGTTATGCAATGTGTATTTTTTTGGACAATAGGTTACTCAATGTTGTCTGTACAGTTGTACACAATATGTACCGGACACCGGAAAAGGAACTGAGAGTCTCATACAAAAGGTTAAGATTCTCTCAACTTTCCCGTAAGGATACTATTTTAAGATTACACGTAATATTGGATGCAAGCAGAGAAATGCATTAAGTATGTCAGAAAATTATGGAAGCGAATCTGTTCAGTGGAGAATTGTGGAATCATATAACTCAAAATTGACAGTTTTAACTTCTACCACAAAAACTATCCCTTAGATCCCATCACCACACAATCCGGAGCTACTATCCCCTACATCACCTCACCACACAATCCAAAACTGGCAAAGCGGCAACTTGCTGATGCACCAAGCCATATGCAACCCAATGATTTAAACTAAGGTTTCTAAATATGATCACAAACATAAAAAAATTTAGGTAACATTTTATTACTTCGTATTAAGGTAACAGCTTTACCCCACAAAACTTGCTGTGCTAAGTGTGATTCCTAGCCAAATCTTCAAGAATTATGGACTATACTGATATGATGGTATCCAATAAGCCATGTTTACAACTATAACTCGCACTAACACCAAAGTGAAGCGTAGATTCTAAAGTACATTGAATCACACTCCCTACTCCGGTACTTCCCCAATCCCCGTGTAAGATCATGATAATTATAGTGAATATTAGATGTCTTCAACACAGATATCGCACTTTCACTCCACTCCAGCTTGTACCGCATCATCTCTCTCAACATACAATGCACCACACAAAAATGCCACCAATCGCATACAAATACAATCCAAACAAACGAAACCAAACCCCGCCCAAAACCTAATGACAAAATATCGATAATTTGAAAGCCAAATCACAATCTTTACCACATCTTCAATCTCAAATCTAACAACCACAAAAGAATCACAACACCACTCAAACAACCCACACAATGCACCCCAAAACTCACAATTCCACACATAATAACCAAACCCCTATTTCACATACACCTCAAAATCCGCAAAATTCTCGAATCTAATAACCACAAAATTCACAATTCTACACATATCAACCAAAACCCAATTTCACATACACTTCAAAATTCACAATTCCACACATATTAACCAAAACCCAATTTTACATACACCTCAAAGTTCACAAAAGTAACAAAAACACACATTCATTATAATAAACAAACAAATTAATCAACAAAATAATAAGAGTAAAAATATAAAATTTACCAGGCCTTTAGCTTCGTAATAATCATTCAAAGCCCACTGATATTTGGACTGATCTAACCCAAGCCAATTCGCCATGTACTCATCCACACTTGCATGAACTACATTAAAAAAAAAAATTAAATTTTTAATTGAAAATAAAAGTGAGCAAGAAAAGAATCCTAGAAAAAGGAGAAAGAGTAAAGTAGAAGATAACCATTTTGGACTTTAAGGATGGCGTGGCGGAGGAAGGCGAAGCGGTCGATGGGGGAGGTGGGGTACTGGATTGGAGGTGGTTGGACGGGTGGCGCCACCTTCTTAGGGGTGTCAGGGATAGGGATTACGACGGCGGAGGGGGCGGCGGCGGGGGATGGAGAGGGTTTGGAAGTTGGGGTGGCGGGTGGCGTGACGAAGACGGTGTAAGGTCCGATCTTGCCGATTGACGGCGGCGGTGGGGTGGTGGTTGTGGGGTCCTTTGCATGTGCCATTTTTTGGAGGAGAGAGAGTGAGTGTGGACTGAGGAGTGTGTGAAGAGCTGAAAGGAGGAAGTGTGAACGTGAAGACTGAAGTGTGAGGGAACAGAAGAAAGAGTGTGTTTGTGTGTGTGTTTGGTTCTTTGGTTTGGGATTTGTGAATGTGATCTGTTTTTTTAGAGCTGTTAAATTGTTCGGCGGACGGGTTATGGGTTCGGGTGATTTTGAGTTTCGGGTGAAAATGGGTTCGGGTGATTTTGAGTAAAAGTCGCACGCTTACGGCAACGGGTGACGTGTGAAAAGGGGTTTGAAGACATTTTTTTTCCAAACAAAGGAGCGTGAATTTGAGGGGCCATGGTGGAAGGTGCGGAGAATTAAATAGACATAATCACATAATTAAAACTGCGTTCATTTATTCCATGTTTGATACAAGATAAGATCAGATTCATTCAAATTAGATCTAATTAGATCATGGTCATCTAAAAGACAATGCAACAAATAAGAAATGTTCAAATAATTATCCTTGAATCTAATTTATTCATTTAATGGTATTGATTTGCCTATATCCAGCTAAATTTCCCACAAACCCAGATGAGATTTATTCACATCAGGTCAAATTAGATCCGTAATTTTCAATCAGATTAGAAATTTGCAGCCCTACCAAACGAAACCTTTGTAGCACTACTTTGTTATATCCAAAGCCAAGACTTTAAAAACTTCATCTAAATTATGAAAGTGAATGTTGGGGTTTGGGCTAGCATGTACCCAAAATTGATAACCTTACATCAAGGCCAGAGCCGAATTTTTGATGTCTGCCATTAGTTGAATAGTGCTCATGTCATGGACAAATAGAACGTTTTTATGTCATATTTAAAGGGTTAACTTTATCCAATCAGGTCAAAAGATTTCCACAAGCAGACACCAAATCCTATCAGTCTCAACCACCGGTCAATAACTCATAATCGTCGGCCATTGCTAACGGACCCAAATTTTCCTACAACGAATAAACAACCTAGTATGGGGGTGAATTCCTAGACATTGGGAAAAAAAAAACTTATCGGGCATCCTTAAATTTCGATAATACTCCGTATATGTCCATACTTAGTTATTTACAATGAACTGTCCAAAACTATCCTCGTAGAAATCTTTGTATCCTCATCCAGGCAGCATCAATTATTCGCCTTTGTACCAAAAGACGAAAAAAGGCATGACACTTGTTGTAACTTGTGAAAGAAGTGAAAGCTCAAAGGGGTCGTTTGTTTTGTGGGAAAAGAGGGTGGGATGGGATAATTATTCCCAATGAACCAATATCTCATGTTTGGTATGTGGGATAAGGGTGAGGGGGAATCCTTATCCCCCATTTCTATTCCGGGGGGGGGGGGTTAAAGTTTAAGTTGTCCCCCTTAAAAGACTGTATAAAGAATTATTAATATTTAGATGAGGGTATATATGTAAAGTTATACATATTCTCATCTCTCATCCTAACGATTCCCATCTTGCTCCAAACAAGGGAATTAGACTATATCATTAAATTCCTTACTATCTAATCCCTCTAATTCCCATCCCACGATCCAAACGAGCCAAAAGTGTAATAATACTCGTTCAGACCATCTCCATCGGTAAATTACTCACAGAGCTTCCATGCCGGCATCCACGACGGCGGCGAACAGGTGCAGCATCAGAGCTCTATGGATCCTCAACAATGTCGACGCCGTCATTTTCTCCAGGTTTTTCCACCATTTCCTTCTCCTTCAATTTTCTCTCTCATTAACTTTCATTTTCCCGCAATTTCACAGTTTTCAATCGAAATTGCACTCTATTAATTCAATTCAACTCGATTTATGTTCAATTGATGAGCAATTACATCTAATTCTTGAGCAGGAAGTTTCCGACGGTGGAGCGGCGGTGGCGCGCTGCTTTTAAAGCTCAAAATGACAATGTTTCTAAGTCTGACGGTGGCGGCGATGATCGTCGTATGACTGTCCCGCCACCGCTTCCTAATGATTCCGAGTTGTCGGAATCGTTTTCGAATCGGAAGAAGAGGTTGTCGGCTCTATCTCCCCTTTTTTTTGTCTTTCAATTTTGTTGTTATTATTCTTTTTAAATGCAATGTACTTCTCTCCAATTCGGCTAATAGCTTAGAAAGTCCGATAATTTTCGCCTTTGCGACTGAGGAAAGTCGATTTCAATGTGATTAGAGAGAATTCGGCGTGTAAGGTGCCTTTGTAATGTGTTTAGAAAGGTTTGATCGTGTTGAGTAGACATCAACTGAAAAGAAAGAGGGACTTTGATTGTCAATTAGAGGAAAAATGCTGCAGTAATATGTGAGAATGCGCTTGTACTAAGCGTAGGTTGATTCAATGAGTTAGGGTTGTTATCATGTATGGGTTCGAGTTTCAATGGGTTGAGCGCAAGATGACATATTGATAGGAAAGTATGAAGTAGAGACTGTAGTATTGGGTATGATTTGCTTGATAATGGATCTTATGCAAATTTGGTTTGAGGGGCAGGGAATGTTATGGAGATAACAATAGAGATAACAGAGACATCAAAGACTTAGTCCCAAAATGAGAGAGGGGAGGGGGAGAGTGGGGGGGAGTGAGGTATGAAGACTATCTCTTTTTTCAACAAGTATCATACATGACGCGTCAAAGTATGTTGTATGTCTTATGCAAAAATGAATAATATATCATAGGTTACTGGCTTTACTGAAGTTAAGTCTGCTACTACCTGGAGGAAGAGTTATAAGCGTATAAGGATAGAGTCTGGTTGAAATTGCTTCAGTTTACTTAATCTGTGATGCTGAATGTGTGATCTATGTGGGTATGTTCTACCACTCTAATCTTCTAAGCATGTGTATTTAGAACTGTTGAGCCTCCTAGTTCCTTGTCTTGTGACCGTACGATGTGTGGAACTGATTTATTGTACCACACAGCGAGGGATCTGTTCGGGGTCTTGGGATACGTGTGGCTGAATCACTGCCGGGATCAGATTCTTGGGTTGATGATCCAATCACTCGCCATATCATAAGTCTCTGTTTTAGTCTTGAAGAACGAGAAGACTACTTGTTGTGGCCATTAATACTTCATGTAAAAGGACCTTACTGCATCTTGGTATTGCCGTCAGTGGAGCCCCATCATCTGAACGCATACGAGACACTATATAAGAGATCTGACTGTGGCACAGCCATTGGTGTGGACCCTAATTTATCCTCTCTGTTGCTCGATCTTCCGTCAATCACAGGGTATGACATGCTATTTACTCAAATTGTAATTTTTGTGTTGCATAATTTCCTTGTTATGTACAAGGCCGCAAGCTAGATGTTGTGCTTGATGTTCTGATTAGTGTATTTACATTGTAATTCCATATGTACATGGATGACTTTGAGCTATTGTCAAATTGTCTACCTTTTTTTTTTGGGAGTGTCTCATTGTCTACTGAAAGGGAGCCTTGGCGCACTGGTAAAGGTGTTGTTGTGTGATCGATAGGTCACGGGTTCAAGTCCTGTGAACAGCCTCTTGTCCAAAAAGTGACAAGGGAAGGCTTGCCCTCTATATACCCTTGTGGTGGACCCTTCCCCGGACCCTCGCTTTGCGGGGACGCCAATGTGAGACCAGAGACTGCCCTTTTTTAGTGTCTCATTGTCTACTGAAGTGCTTGGAAAATATGGACACATGAGCAAACAAAGACTAACCGAACTTAGAACAGCCATAAAACACCCTTAACCGATAGAGTTTGTGCCTTAATATCATCAAGGAAAGTTTTAAAATGTGTATGAGAATTTAAGGACACTATGATATAGATCGACGAAATGTCCAAAAATAGACAAAACCATAGGCTATAATCCACGTTTTTGACCAAAAACTGCACAAGAGCAAAAGTGACTTAAAGTTTTTGTACTAGCTTCTAAGGGTCATATTATGAGTTTTGAAAAATAATGGAGCTTAAAACCTATGATATTTTGTCCAAATAAGCAAAAAACTTACGATTCACTCCACGAGAAACTAGACATAGAATAGCTAAAATCACCCTCAAACAAAACAGTTTGTGCTTTAAAATCTTCATGGGAAGTTTTAAAATGTATAAGGTGATATTTCAAGAGTTTTATGATAACTTGAAAAAGGTCGACGAAATGACCAAAATTTAACAAAAACGTAAGCAGAGGAGCAAAAAGGACTAAATTTTTCGCAGTAGGTTCAAGGGGTAATATTATCAGTTTTGAAAACGATTATATCTTAAAACCTATGATATTTTGTCCAAAGTAGTGAAAAACATACAATTCACTTTACGAGAATTCGGACATAGAACAACCAAATAACACCCTTAAACGGAAGAGTTTGTGTCTGAAAATCATCAAGGAAAGTTTTAAAATGTATAAGGTGATGTTTCAAGATACTTTGAAAAAAGTCGATGAAATGACCAAAATTTGACAAAAACGTAGGCTATAATCCACGTTTTTTTGGCCAAAAGCGGCACATGAGCAAAAAAGATTAAAGTTTTTTAAGTAGCTTCTAGGGGTCATATTATGAGTTTTGATAAAGAAAGGAGCTTAAAACATATGATATTTTGTCCAAATAAGCGAAAAACATATAATTCACTCCACGAGAAACTAGACATTGAACAGCTGAAAAACACCCTAAAGTGAAAGAGTTTGTGCCTTAAAATCAAGGGAAGTTTTAATATGTATAAAGTGATGTTTCAACAGTTTTAAGATACTTTGAGAAAGGTCGACGAAATGACCAAAATTGGACAAAAACTTAGGCTATAATCCACGTTTTTTTGGTCGAGAAACGACGCAGGAGCCAAAATGACCAAATTTATCGCAGTACTTTCTAGGGGTCATATTATGATTTTTGAAAAACAATATAGCTTAAAACCTATGATATTTTGTCCAAATAAGCGAAAAACATACAATTCACTCCACGAGAAACTTGACATTGAACAACCGAATAACACCTTTAAACGAAAGAGTTTGTGCCTTAAATTCATCAAGGCAACTTTTAATATGTGTAAGGTGATGTTTCAAGAGTTTTAAGATACTTTGAATAAGGTCGACTAAATGACCAAAATTGAATAAAAACGTAGGCTATAGTCCACGTTTTTTAACCAAAAACGGCATAGGAGCAAAAATGACTAAATTTATTGCAGTAGCTTCTAGGGGTCATATTATGAGTTTTGAAAAAGAATATAGATTAAAACCTATGGTATTTTGTCCAAATAAGCGAAAAACATAACATTCACTCCATGAGAAACTGGAAATAGAACAGCCAAAAAACCACCCTTAAACGAAAGAGTTTGCGCCTTAAAATCATGAAGGGAAGTTTTAATATGTGTATGGTGATGTTTCAAGAGTTTTAAGATACTTTTAAAAAATACGACGAAATGGCCAAAATTGGACAAAAACGTAGGCTATAATCCACGTTTTATTTTGTCGAAAACGGCGCATGAGCCAAAATGACAAAATTTATCGGAGTATTTTCTAGGGGTCATATTATGATTTTTGGAAAAGAATATAGCTTAAAACCTATGATATTTTGTCCAAATAAGCGAAAAACATACGGAGTACAATTCACTCCACGAGACTGTACATTGAACATGCGAATAACACCCTTAAACGAAAGAGTTTGTGCCTTAAAATGATCAAGGGAAGTCTTAATATGTATTAGGGGATGTTTCAAGAGTTTTAAGATACTTTGAAAAAGGTCGACGAAATGACCAAAATTGGACAAAAACGTAGGCAATAATCCACGTTTTTTGGCCAAAAACGGCACAGGAGCAAAAAAGACGAAATTTAACGCAATAGCTGCTAGAGGTTATATTATGAGTTTTGAAAAAGAATATAGCTTAAAATATATGATATTTTGTCCAAATAAGCGAAAAACATACAATTCACCCCACGAGACACTGGACATTGAACAGCCGAAAAACAACCTTAAAAGAAAGAGTTTATAACTTAAAATCATAAAGGGAAGTTCTAATATGTGTGAGGTGATGTTACAAGAGTTTTAAGATACTTTGACAAAAGTCGATGAATGACCAAAATTGGACAAAAACGTAGGCTATAATCCACGTTTTTTTTGGCCAAAAACGGCACAAGAACAAAAATGACTAAATTTATTGCAGTAGCTTCTAGGGGTTAGATTATGAGTTTTGAAAAGGAATATTGCTTTGAACTTATGATATTTTGTCCAAATAAGTGAAAAACATAAAATTCACTCCACGAGAAACAGGACATTGAACCACCGAAAGACAACCTTAAACGAAAGAATTTGCGCCTTAAAATAATCAAGGGAAATCTTAATATTTATAAGGTGATGTTTTAAGAGTTTTAAGATACTTTGAAAAAGGTCGACGAAATGACCAAAATTGTTCAAAAACGTAGGTTATAATCCACGTTTTTTTGGCCAAAAACGGCACAAGAGCAAAAGCGACTAAATTTAGCGCAGTAGCTTCTATAGGTCATATTATGAGTTTTGAATAAGAATATAGCTTAAAACCTATGATAAATTGTCCAAATAAGCGAAAAACTTGCAATTCACTCCACGAGAAACTCGACATTGAACAGCCGAAAAGTAACCTTAAACGAAAGCGTTTGTGCCTTAAAATCATCAAAGGAAGTTTTAATATGTGTAAGGTTATTTTACAAGAGTTTTAAGATACTTTGACAAAAGTCTACGAATTGACAATAATTGGACAAAAACGTAGGCTATAAACCACGTTTTACTACGTTTTTTGGCCAAAAACGGCAGAGGAGAAAAAATGACTAAATTTAACGTAGTAACTTCTAGAGGTCATATTACTAGTTTTGAAAAAGAATGTAGCTTAAAACCTAAGATATTTTGTCAAAGTTAGCGAATAACATACAATTCACTCCACGAGAAACGGGACTTTGAACAGCCGAAAAACACCCATAAACGAAAGAGTTTGTGCCTTAAAATCATCAAGGGAAGTCTGAATATGTGTAAGGTGATGTTTCAAGAGTTTTAAGATACTTTGAAAAAAGTCGACAAAATGACCAAAATCGGACAAAAACGTAGGCTCTAATCCACGTTTTTTGGCCAAAACGGCACAGGCTTTCATGGAGAGCTTTTGAGGAATATTCTCAAGTGCGTGGGATTTTAATATCTACGTTACACTCTGGATGAATGGTTGTTTCTGTGAAAGTTTCTTTGTATCTAGCAGTAGAATGCTGAGGCTGGATTTTTTCGATTCTTGAACTTGACAGGGCATGTATGGTGGCACATGTCATTGGCGACATAATTATGGGAGATATTGTTGAACCTGAAATAGCTGTTAATCCGTCTCCGTCAGTTGGAGGGCTCCTAGATTCATTAACCGGCATAACTGGTATCTCAGCAAGGGCTAAACCGGCAGCTGCATCAGTAGCAGCTTCCCCTACTTCTGCCATGTCTGATACCCCAAATGCTGGCTCGAGGCCTCTGGATAAAGATGTTTTACATTCTTTTATAAGCAGTTCAATGCCATTTGGTCAGTACTTTTTTCCTTTTCTTTGGTTCTTCATGAATCATGGGTATATTAGATGGATATGTTTGATATATAATTGTATAGAAATGTTCATTTGTGTTTGTTGTAGGTACTCTGTTGGACCTTAGCTACTCCAATATCTCAGCTATTAAGCTCAATGGCTTTTCTTCCTTAGATGCGCCACCTGCTGATGTCAAACAGCCGGCATGGAAGCCATATCTATACCGAGGAAGGCAGAGAATGCTGTTCACAATTTGTGAGACAGTGAATGCTGCCATGTATGATCGTGATGAAATCCCTGATAGCATTTCAATTGCTGGCCTGGTTAATTGTAGAGCAGAGCTGGAGGGTTTGCCTGATGTTTCATTTCCCTTATCCGGCCTCAACACTTCACAAATTGATGTGCTATCATTCCATCCATGTGTTCAAGTTCCTGAGCAAGGTGTTGATAAACAGGCTCTCATGTTTTCGCCACCTTTTGGCAATTTTACTCTAATGCGTTACATGGCTTCCTGCAATCTTGGACCTCCAATTAAGGGATTTTACCAGCTTTCAATGGTTTCAGAGAATGAAGGCGCATTTCTGTTTAAATTACGACTTATGGATGGTTATAAGGCTCCTTTGACAATGGAATTTTGTACCATAACAATGCCATTTCCTCGACGAAGGGTGGTCACTGTTGATGGGACGCCATCTATTGGAACTGTCTCTTTTACAGATAACTCGATTGAATGGAAAATTATAGCCAGTGGCAGAGGAGTTACTGGAAAGGCTGTTGAGGCAACATTTCCAGGAACGGTAAAATTTGCACAGTTACAGACTCAAAAATCTTTTGCATCAGTGAGAGGTGCTACATTTAGTGAAGAAACTGATGATGCAGCAGAAAGTTTGAATAATGTGTCAAATATTGAGGAGGTATTGGAGGAGAAGATGAGAAAGGATCTTCCGCCTGTAGAGTTAGAGGAGCCATTTTGTTGGCAGGCGTATGATTATGCTAAAGTGAGTAGACTTAACTCAAAGAACTCTTGGGTGGTGTCTATGTCTGAGGTCACGTTTCTACTGTATTTTGTTTCTTAGAGTGCATGCTGGTTCTTCCCTAACCTTAATAAGACATGGTTCTTCTAGCTTTCCTCGTTTGGCACCTTGCCAGATTTGGATGATGGTATAAAAGTTGTTCAGGAAATAGTGTTGCTTGTCCCACTAACACTTATTTACCACTTTAGTCTTCACTGAAATGCTATATTTTATATAATCCATTGCTGTACAAATTAGATATCCATGTTGGTGCTGAAGGTGATTTTCTTGTTCATGCTTTAACTAGTTCTCCTCTGACTTTATTTGCTGTATCGCAGTCATATGGATGTTTCAAAATCACTTTCGTTTTTTGTTTCTATCCAAAAGTTCCTTTTCTGAAGGAACTCTCTGATCTGTTGCCGTCTTTCCCACCTTTCCAACTTTGTCCCTTCGTAAACTAGACATACGTGTCACAATAGAAGGATGAACTAGTTATTCTTGTTGATAAAACTCTTCAGGGATATGGCATAATTTGCTAGCTTGTGAGTAGGGCTACTTAGTGAGGATTCTGTCGTTCTTATGATTTGTAATTGGAAATCATTGGCATACCATGTCATCTTAACTTTGAGGCATTATAGGTATCCTTCAAGATCATGGGGGCATCACTTTCTGGAATGTCTATGGACACGAAATCTGTAAGTCTCTCAGTTGTCTCGTTCTGATTTCAGCTTCTGGTATAATGTGCATTGGTATAATCACTGATCATTGGCACTATATTAGTGAGAATTAGCTAGAATTTGCGTTGTCTGTGCCAAGTTACGCCCTATTGAGTATAGATTATGGCCTATGAACTTTTCATACCAACCTGCAACCTACTGCACATACAGCTTGGATTATTTTAATAGCTTAATCACCAAGATAAATTGCATACAACCTGTCACCAATTGTTTTACTCCACTGGATGACCTTCTCCGTCCGGTTTAGGGTGCGTATGGCTTGGCGGAAATGTAATGTCTATGTGTACCTCACTTAAATGGAAATTCAGTTCCTAGTCCTCTGTCTCCCCATGATATACATTTTCATTTGCTACTTTTTTTAAAGGGTATTTTCCTATTTTGTTGTGATGTTGTTGGATTATATCTTCTGAGATAATTTTGTTTGTTTCCTATCAGGTCAGTATCTATCCCGCAGTAAAAGCACCTATTGAATTTTCTACTCAGGTAACTTTTTCTGCATTTTCAAATTTCTTGATAAAATATCGTGTTAAAGAAATCAACTTGTCAACGCATTGCAATAAGAGCTAACTGAAATTTGGCACCTGCAATGAGCGTATGTACCAGTAAATGATTAAGATTGTCCTTGCCTTATTACCTTGCTGCTTTTTTGCTTCCATCATCCAGTAACATGGAGACAGGAATCAAAATCATGTTCATCGTATTCTTTTTTTGTACTTGGAGAATGTTAGCTGGGTTCTAAAGTTTAAACCTTTACAACATACTTTTAATCTCTCGCTAGGACATAATTTATTGAACCATTGCATGTTCAAGTAGAGTGAATGATTTCTTATTGGTGGTGAGATTGTATGATTTAAGTCGTACTTCCGACTTATATTCGTTGGAACCTAGATTTGGCCTATTATTACAGTTGTTTTAGTATCTTTCTTCTTGTTCAAATTGCTTAGACTGCAATTATATGCATGAACTCAATGTTTCCGCACTCTTGGTGATGCAGTGCTTTAGTTTTGTGTCCGCTAATGGGCTAATATTATACATGTTCCAATGTCAATAGGCATCATCTGGGGATTATATTCTGTGGAACACATTAGGGAAATGCCCTTCTGTTGCAATGCCAAAGAACTGAAGCTCTTGTCAATGTCAACCGTCGATATTGCACCGACACAGCAACATTGGTATCTGCTAATCGTACATAGTAGCAACCAATACTTGCGTATCTGTCAATTGCAGCTGAATGGTGATTATTTGCTGCTGAAATTTTGAAGACTCAAGCCCCGTTCCATGGCTTTTTTTTTCGTTTTTTTTTTTGGTTACCAGTGGGATGTAATTGTAAATGGCTGTAAATTGGATGTAACTGTTGCCCCTGGAAATGAACTTTGGTATGTATACAGAAGGGAACGCCCTTCCTCATGTCCTATCTACGACAACCCTGTATACAAATTGTTGTTTTCAATTCGTCCCACTTCCAATGCTTGAAGACCACCGACAGTGACGGAATAATCAGCGTAATGGCAATAGTTAGGACCTGACAACTATCTTCAACCGCGCAACTCAACCACCATGTATTCTAGGCTCGGATGGGGTTAGCGCCATCTGAGCCTTCGCACGTGGCTGGCTCTAGTCTCAAGTGGTTGAGAAGCAGCAGTGGATGATGGGGTGCAGCACGAGTAGGGTTCAAGGTAGTAGAGCAGTATTTTTTTTGGGACTGAGAAGAACAAGATTATCGAAAGTCGATTTTGTGGAACTATATATATGCAAAACTCGGTTCTATCATGCAGTCCAGTGAACGAGTCGAAACAGCTTCAACTTCAACAATACAGGTATTTGGTATTTGAGCTGTTATGGCAGCCGGTTCTTGATGCATAGTCCAGTGTTCAGAGATACTCTCGGAGGGGTCATTATCGAATTTGTGAGTAGTTCAACAAGAAAATCGAAAGAGTAGAGAAAATGATTGCTGCAAAACTTGGTAGCAAAATGCTCCGATATATTACATAAATACATACATATGTATAGATCACACAAAAATTGTGAAATTGAGCAATACTTTTGAATGCCAAGAATGGGATTCGTATCTGGCAAAAAAAAAAGACGATACAGAAACCAATAATGACGGGTATACCCTAATCGTTATCAGACAATCACTTATTCACAACCTCGTGTGGTGCATAGATCGAAAGGAAAGCCTCAGCTTCATACTCCGTAGGAGAACTGCACATCTCCAAGGCCGACAGTTGAAAGGATAGCGTACAAGGCATTAGACAAGTCACAGCATATTTCTCATTAAAGATGCATACTTGAAGCAGCAGTACATAACATTACTTATACTAGTAGCATATATATATACAATGCAAAGCCCTCCCTTATCAGGTTTTCGACTTTTCTTTTTTTTCTTTTTTTTTTCGAGTTTTATTTTACGATTTTTCCTGAGCAGACTACAGACCTCAAACAGAATGAAACACGAATCTAGAACAAGAAGAATTGTTGAGCCTAAACTGTAGTGACTACCCTAAAAGGCCTGCAGTAAAAGGAGACTGACAAGTGACCCTTCACACAAAGTACAAACCTCAATTTTAAACCTGGAATGAAGTCAATCTGACAAAACAGGCAAAACCCACTGCATGAACAGCCTCATCCAAAGAATATACACCGGCGACAGCCACTGACAGTTCTATGTGCACAGTGGTATTTGGCTGCTGCTGACAGTATCCAGGATGATTCCTTGAATGTTATTCCTACCACGCCTGAAGCCTTTCTTGTTGGTCCTCTGGTTTAACAGTACTCGCCAATGACAACTCATGAATATCAGTTAGCATCCAATCTTCGCCAGTTTGACCACCGAGAACTATAGCCCTTGTGCCCCCAACAACACAAGTACTGTGCCCCCAAGCAAACCTAGGAGGCCGACCAGGTACATTTAGTATCCTCCAGGTTGGCTTCTCTTCGGTGGGATCTAGAAGATATAGCTGTGAAGCGGAATGAAGACCAGCCACCGAACCACCAAAAACTAAAATTCTTCCCCCTGGAAGGCTTACTGCGACATGGTCCAATCTAGGAGGGGGAGCAACGCCCCCTGGGTTCCCAGCACC
>JBBYHQ010206566.1:0-24369 GCA_038382645.1 Spergularia azorica
AAGTGCCCGTCCTTATGACGGAAGGGGAGACGAGTTCCAAATGTTCGCACCCCTTAACTAAGGCCCTGAACCCTTTTTCTCTGATTCGTTGACCAGTTTTCCAAAATTTGTAAATATGCAATAAAACGGAATTTTGCCTTTAGGGCGCATGGAGTCATTTTTGGTTTTCGAGAGGTTTTCCTTAAAATTCTTTCATTTGTTTTTCGAACTTGTGCTTTTTAAACATGTTTCGAAACACTTCCTTGTCTGGGTAAAGACAGGGTGGCGACTCTGAGTTTCTACCATCAAGCCTTAAGTTAGTTCAATAACCTGCAAAACCCAAACCAAAATTTTTGCAAGCCCCGCAAAGGTCGAGAATATGTTCTTGATACCCCAATTCCTGTCCTGAATGAAGCAACTACTCTTGCTGAAAGAAATGCCGAGCGTCGAGTTAGAGAAAGATCGGTGCCTATCACCTGTCTGATGCTGGCGGTCATGGAAGTATGGAACCATCCCTTTAAAAGAGGTTTTAGAGGATGGATGCCGATACCATCATCACTACCCTACAAACCATGTTTCAGGATCGTGCTAGATTGGAAAGGTATGAGACTATACAGGCTATAGTCGAAGCCAACCTAGAAGTAGGAAAACCGGTAGGACGGCATGTTTTTTAAATAATTGGTTTGTTCGAAAACATGGAACGTGTTGGTGCTCTTGCAAGTCTGGAATGGGCAACTGACATGATTCTTCACTCCCTTCACAATGGTTTTAGAACGTTTCGCATGCACTATAACATGCAGGGAGCTGATAGACCTCTAGCTGAGTTGCATGGGATGTTAAAAGCTGGTGAAAAGGACTTAAAACCTAAGCCTAAGAAAGAAGTTCTTATGGTTACCAAGGGAAAGGGTTTCAAGAAAATTGGGGCAGCTGGCAAGAAATATGTGGCTGGCAAAGGGAAAGGCAAAATGGTTGCTGACCCTAAGCCAAAACTCACTCTTGCTCCAGAAAAGGAGCGGATAGCTGCCAATAGCAAGTGTTTCCATTGTAATGAAATTGGACATTGGAAAAGAAACTACCCCAAGTACATGGAAGACTTGAAGAGTGGAAAAGTAGTCAAATCCACTAAAGGTGTAACACTACGGAATTTGGAAAGTGGTTTATGGAGTGGTTTCTGGAGTTGGTTTGTCCCCAAATTGGGAAACTAATGCTCACATGATCAGTTTATAATAGATTCCTACCATCATACTACAAACAAGGCCTTCACCTTTTAGAGCCCGGAGAGGATATATGGGCCTAATAGGTGACTACCCATATTATTGGGTTGTGTTGCGACGGACGGTGGTACGGGTTGTTACAAGAGGTATTTATGTTATAGAAATTAATCACACAGATTCTTGTTCTTGGGTATTAGATACCGGTTGTGGTTCTCACATTATTTGTGCAGGGTCTCAAAAGAAGTAGGAGTTTGGCAAAAGGAGAGGTAGATCTACGCGTTAGATATGGAGCACGAGTTGCTGCTTTGAGCGTAGGATCACATAGTTTACTACTACCCTCTGGTTTAGCATTAGAACTAATTAACTGTTATTTCGTTCCTGCAATTACCAAAAACATCATTTCAGTTTCAGTTTTGGATTCTGAGGTTATTCATTTAATAATAAGAATAATTGATGTTCTATTTTTATGAATGAGATGTTTTATGCCAAAGCAAATTTAATTAATGGTCTTTACATGCTTGATTTAAAGAGCCATATTTATAATGTAAATAATAAACAAAAAAAATCAAAAGATTCTAATCTTGCTTATCTCTTGCATTGTCGATTAGATCACATTAATAAAAAAAACGCATACACAAACTCCAAAGGGATGGGTTCTGGTTCTAACATCGTTTGATCTTGAATCTTTCGATATTTGCGAATCATGTTTATTGAGAAAAATGACAAAGTCACCTTTTACTGGATAAGGGGAGAGAGCTAGTGATCTATTGGGACTCATCCATACTGATGTATGTTGACTAATGAGTACACAAGCTCGAAGCGGATTTAGTTACTTCATTACTTTTACTGATGATTTAATTAGATACGGGTATATCTACTTAATGAAACAAAAGTCTGAATCATTTGATATGTTCAAACGATTTCAAAATGAAGTGGAGAATCAACTTGGTAAGAAAATTAAAGCATTACGTTCTGATCGTGGTGGGGAATATTTGAGCCAAGCTAAGAGTTTGATAATCATTTAGCAGATTGTGGAATTCTTTCACAATTAACTCCTCTAGGAACGCCACAATGGAATGGTGTGTCTGAAAGGAGGAATAAAACCCTATTAGATATGATTCGCTCGATGATGGGTTTTGATGATCTTCCAATATCGTTTTGGGGATATGCTCTCGAGACTGCAACATTTACACTTAACAGGTCGCCATCAAAAGTTATGGATAAGACACCATATGAGATATAGACTGAAAAACTTCTAAATTGTCTTTTCTAGAAAATTGGGGGTTGCGAAATCTATGTAAAACGGGTACTGTCAGACAAACTCGTACGCAAATCAGATAAATGTTTCTTCGTGGGTTACCCCAAAGAAACAAAGGGTTACTACTTTTACAATCCAAATGAGCGCAAGGTGTTTGTTGCTCGTGATGGTGTCTTTTTGGAAAAAGATTTTATTTCCAAAAAGGCAAGTGGGAGTAGTAGTGTGTTTCTCGAAAAATTTCGAGATGAGCAACAAATGGATGTGGTTGACCCCACATCAGAGACGGGCTGACCGGATTCCACCGTCCCTTCGGGGAATATGGAACAAGCTCAGAGGATGGCGTATTCTACGCGCGAATCCTCTTCTGTCCCACTAGAATATAATTCTAACGAAGATTCACAAAATGTTGTGACTTCTTCTCCTATTGCTAATAACCCACGTAAATCGAGTAGGCCATGGGTACCGTCGAGAAAATATGTGGATTTTGTTTTGACACAGAGTCACGATATCTTAGTTTTAGAAAGGGAAGAGCCTACCACCTATAAACAAGCTTTGATGAATGATGATTCCGTAAAATGGCTTGACGCCATGAAATCTGAGGTAGATTCCATGTCTGAAAATCAAGTATGGGACTTGGTTGATTTTCCAGATAGGGTAAAACGTATCGGTTGCAAATGGGTTTTCAAATTGAAAACAGACAAGGATGGAAACATAGATGTTTTCAAAGCAAGATTAGTTGCAAAGGGTTTTAAGAAGAGTCATGGTATAGAATATGATGAAACTTTCTCCCTAGTTGCAATGCTTAAATCTGTCCGGATACTCCTAGCGATAAGAGCTCATTACGATTATGAGATCTGGAAGATGGATGTCAAAACATCCTTTCTTAATGGTTATTTGAAAGAGGATGTGTACATGACACAACCTGAAGGTTTTTAGGATCCAGGTAATCCTAGGTGTAACACTACAGAATATGGAAAGTGGTTTAAGGAGTTGGTTTGTCTCACATTGGGAAACTAAGGCTCATATGATCAGTTTATAATAGATTCCTACCATCATAGTAACAACAAGGCCTTCACCTTTTAGATCCCACGAGAGGATATTCGGGCCTAAAGGGTGACTTCCCATCTTATTGGGTTGTGTTGTGACGGACGGTAGTTCGGGCTGTTACACTAGGAAAGTATGCAAACTTCAGAAATCTATTTATGGATTGAAGCAAGGATCTTAAAGTTGGAACCTTCGCTTTGATGAGTCGGTCCAATCATTTGGCTTTCTCAAATGTGAAGGAGAACCCTGTGTGTATAAGAAAGTTAGTGGGAGTAATGTAGTCTTCTTGATCTTGTATGTAGATGACATACTTCTCATTGGAAACAATATTCCTATGATAGAAATTGTAAAGGTTTGGTTTGGAACATGTTTCTCAATGAAAGATTTAGGAGACGCAGAGTACATTCTTGGAATCAAAATCTATAGGGATAGATCCAAGAGGGTGATAGGACTGAGCCAAGGAACTTATATTGATAAAGTCCTAAGAGGTTCGGCATGGAAAACTCTAAAAGAGGTTTTCTACCTATGCAATATGGCATACGTCTTAGCGAGACTCAGTGTCCTAGAACACCTGATGAGCTGAAACAGATGAGCGCGATTCCTTTTGCATCAGTCATAGGATCGATCATGTATGCTATGATTTGTACTCGCCCAGATGTTTCATATGCTAAGCGTGTGTATCAGATACCAATCACCTCCCGGTGTACCACACTGGAATGCAGCCAAGAGCATTCTAAAGTACTTGATAAGGACTAAAGATGATTTCTTAGTGTATGGAGGTGAGGATGAACTTATCGTTGAAGGATATACCGATGCAAGCTTCCAGATTGACAAAGATGACTCCAGAACCCAATATGGATACGTTTTTCGTCTGAATGGAGGAGATGTGAGCTGGAAGAGTTCAAAGCAGAGCACGGTGGCTGATTCTACAACTGAAGTTGAGTACATTGGTGCTAGTGGAGCATCAAATGAGGTTGTTTGGATGGTGAACTTTATTAGTGAACTTGGTGTTGTTCCTAGTTTTGCTAACAGAATAGACCTTTATTGCGATAATAATGGTGCTATTGCTCAAGCAAAATAACTAAGGTCACACTATAAAGCCAAACATGTGCTCAGGAAATTTCAAATCATTCGCGAGTTTGTCAAACGACGAGATGTGAAACTTTGCAAAGTACATACGGATGCTAACATTGCAGATCCGTTGACTAAATCTTTACCGCAATCAAAGCATGATAGTAATATTCGAGATATGGGTATCAAGCACGTTGGAGACTGGCTTTGATTTTGTATGATTTTAAAAATATGAATTTGTTCATGGTTTGAATTATACACTACGATTATGTTTATTATTATTGCGAAACATTGTTTCACGATCTATTTAATTATGGTTGAGAAATTATGATTTCAAATAGGTTTGTCAAAAATAGTTTAGACAAATGAAACCCTATTTAGTGAACTGGAATTATAAATTAAATTTGAGTCCCTAGTATAAGTCATTTGTAATGGACAGACTAATGACACGAAAATACTAGTTTGTAAGTTGATTGATGGTGCTGTTTCATGGACCATAGGGACATTGGATGTCTAGTCGATTACATGGATATATACTAGATAGCATATATTGGACTGACCCACTGTGCAATTCCGTAAATTACATTTGGAATTCGTACTGATTATTATGGTAAATTCCTTAGACATGAGTGCATCATTTCTCCTATGAAAGGATTGGTATGTCTTTGATCTTGCTCAACGTCATGCTGTAGAAGGGGAATATAAAAGCAATGATTGTGGCTACTAAAAACTAAGTGGGAGTAATGGGTGTACAAGATTGGACAGTCCTCCTATGTTTTAGAAATGATGACCAGGCCACTTGAAGAGTAGGAACTGAAAATGCATGGTCGTGCTCGAATGGATTACATGTTAATCATTCGTCTACAGTTCAACTCAGATTTCAAGGAAAGATTTGATTGAGGTATAAAGGATATGTGATATCGCAATATATTCAAATTAGACACTAAGAGATGAGGGAATTCATATGCCACACTTGCTCTAGGACAAGTGGGAGATTGAAGGATTGTGTCCTTCGATCAAGTGTCATTCCAAGAATAACGAGGATTATATCAAGAGAATATTATGTTCGGTAATATTATGTGGTCCTAGTGTTTTACTAGAAACCAACTACGGTCTGTTAGCTTAACGAATAAGCCAACTACTAACTATTACCGAGTCCTACAGGGTCACACGCCTAGAGTCTCGAACCAGGTCTAAGTCATTAACATCTGATGGGTTATCAGTTATTAATGGGCTTAGGGTTTTACCAAGTGATTAGGTTATCTACTGTATCAATTAATTAATATACTCAGAGTATACATGCCTACATGTATCACGTTAAAAGTAATTAACAGATTTTTGACTCTAATCCTATAACCTAATCACACGACTAAAACACACAACATCCTCAAGAGAAAACGTGAGACTGTCTCCCGGAGTTCTAGCTGACAAAGCTTGGGGAATCTGGTTCGGTGCACGCGTGGACTGAGTAGAGAGGTCGTGTTTGGGATCACGTCCCTCCTATAATCTGAGCACTTGTTACACGCATCAAGAGGTATTATTAATTGCATCGGTCCCATTAATTTATGTATGCAATCTTGGGTTAGATGCACGAAAAACTATTTTCCAAATTCCGCACTTTTAGCATCTAAAACCCTACATTTTATACATGTTGTCACAAGTAGAGTTAGGAACATCTCCATAAAATCTCGTCCTAAAATAACTTAGGAGTTGATGGGAATCATCAAAATACCGAGTAGGCGGAATAGTTCTCGGGTAGATAGACACAGCTCCTCTAAAACACCTCCACAGGGAGCATCCGGTGGGATCTTGGCATGATCTACATGTTTTTGGATTTGTATCAAAAGAACGGTTCTAACGCCACCAACCACGACTTAATCAGAGATCGTATGTGAGAGTTGTGTGTGTTTGAAGTTGACACAGTAGTGCTCAGAACTTCTGCAGGAGGAGGCTACGAAAAGGAGAGAGATGAAAATGAGTGAGGCTGGATAATTATGAAAGGGAAGCAAGAAT
This sequence comes from Spergularia azorica, assembly GCA_038382645.1. Classification (NCBI taxonomy): domain Eukaryota; kingdom Viridiplantae; phylum Streptophyta; class Magnoliopsida; order Caryophyllales; family Caryophyllaceae; genus Spergularia; species Spergularia azorica. The sequence continues at coordinate 6,580 of JBBYHQ010206566.1, forward strand.
TTTCCTTATTCTACCTTAATGGGTATGAGGGTACACTCGGGTTTAGGTTTAATTAGTTGGATGAGAGTAGTGAAACACAAACTTAATCCAAATCTGAATGAGTAATGAGTTCTCTTGTGTAAATCTATAATTAGAAACCCCTAATAACACAATCGATTTCCAATAAAAGTGGACAATATTCGAATATATAATAAAACGTAACACCCTTAATTATTCAAATTCCCAAAATTTACGGGGTGTTTACAGAAATGATGTTTAAAATTATTATTTTAAACATCACTTGTAGAAGAATTAATGTGTAATGTTAATATGAAATATCATTTATACAACAACCGATATCTAAAGTTTGTATTATATATCAGTTGTATCAAAAACTGATGTCTAAAGTTGGTATTAAATATCAGTTTCATCTTGAACTAATATTTAGAGTTGGTATTAAACATCTGTTTGATACTAAACTGATATTTAAAGTTTATATTAAACATTACATGTGATAGAAATGATGCTTATAAGGGGATGTGTGAAGGTCTTTATCCACTAGTGAATAATGGTGATGACCAACTCTACTAACTCACTCTCATAAATCCAATAATTTTGTAACTCCATTAACTAAACCATCTAACTCCACTGGTGCATCATCAACATTTGCCATATCGGCCCACCCCGTCATCCACTAGTGCCGATTGTTGGCAAAATGGTCATCGGCGACTAACATGAATCGTTACTTAGAAGTCATGCCTTGAACTAAAATTAAAATAATAAAATGAATGTGCAATGCGATTTTGAACCTTTCACCACTTAGGGAAAAGTTTAAACATTCTCCAATGAAAGAAAATACCAATAAAAGCTGATTTGCTATAAGATTAACATAAATTCATGTCCAAAAGGGGTTTCAACAGGGGCCAAACATGACATCTTCCTTGAAGTTGTCGCCTTATTTTTTATTGTAGGTTGTTATTTAGGAAGATTATTAACCATGAAGCAGGGAACAAATGACCTTTCAATTTGATGAAATGCATCACATCACATACTTGCCCAACCATTTAAGATGAAAAGTAGAATGAAATAAATTAGTATGTATAATTGTAAAATATCAAATAAATTGAGAACAATATTCAACTATAGACAATTACAAAAAAAAAAAAAAAAGGGTCAACTTGGAGGGTGTGATGGAAATATGATCACCATGATAGTAAAGCCAAATCGAAAAAAGAGGCATGACGGAATTAGAGAGTAAAATTAAGGTATTAGTTGTACAGTTGTGTTTTATGTACAAAAAACAAAGAGAATCAAAGAGAAAAACAAAGATAAGGAGTACATTGATAAGTTGTCATCCCTCTATTTTCTAGGGAAGAGTTCTTAGCTTGATTATTACTCATAAGTAGTTATAAAGAAAGCTTACTTGTTCACCCCATAAGCTATTCAAGAACTTGAGCTACTGAATTCTATAGAAAAAAGTTTTAGCACTCGAAGGATTGTTTTTTCATCATCAAAATTTGAGTCTTCCGAGATACATATGAGTCGATTTATACGGAGTATGTAATAAGATACTACAGCTCGCACTATATTGTATAGGTAAACGCTAAAAAATGACTAAGACAAAAAAATAGTAAAAGTAATGTACCAGCCTTGCTTGATGCTGAGGCCGTCTTAGAGCTCTCTTATGGATGGAGTCTTCATTATCTAGTCGCTTGCTTCAGTCACTTGATTTCTCAGCCCCATAGGTCCCTTTTCACTCCAAAAGGTCAAGCCAAAGGAAGCAAAATCATTCGAAATTGAAGTAAAGTCCAAAAAATTGTGAAGTTTGAGCTCATCAAGAAGTTTTTGAAGTTGAGAGTCGCTTAGGCTAGCATTGACGATCACGGGAAAACGCCCTTGATCATCAAGAAAAGCATACTTAAGAGATGAGGGGAGGGGTTTGAGCTCTGGCTTCCAAGGTTGCTCTTCCTCATTGGTTAAGCTAGCAACTTCTTGTAACCTCTCAAGTGAGCCAAGCTTATCATTCAAAACATCATGACATTCATCATTGCAATCAAGCACATTGTCACTTAGCACATTAGAGAATTCACCCTCCTCTACCATTCCAAGCACATTAGACACATTGTCAAGCACATCAATACTACACAAGCTCTGAAGCATAGGCTTTTTCAATGTGTTATGCAAATGAAATTCAATTTTATCATCACCAACATTAAAAGACAACTTCCCATTCTTTACATCAATCAAGACTCCTCCAGTAGCCATAAAAGGCCTACACAAAATGATGGGGGTATGGTTTTCTTCGGGCATGTCTAGGACAACAAAATCGGTCGAAATGTAGAACTTGCCCACCTTGACCGGAACATACTCAAGTATCCCAACGGGATACTTTATGGATCTATCCGCCAATTGAAAAGTCATCCTAGTGGGAAGCTACTCTCCAAGGCCAAGTTTTTGGGCAATAGAAAGGGGAAGGAGACTCACACTTGCACCCAAATCACATAAAGCACGATCAATTTGCACATTACCAACCATGCAAGGAATAGAAAAACTACCGGGATCTTTGAGTTTAGTTGGCATTTTGTTAAGCAAGACGACACTAAACTCTTCCGTCAAAGACACAAACTCATTACCTCCAATAGCTCTCTTTTGTGGTCAACACATCTTTTAAGAATTTTGCATAAGTAGACATTTGAGTAATGATCTCGGTGGATGGGATATAAACCTCTAACTTCTTAAGCATTTCCAAAAATTTACCAAATTTTTGATCTCCACGTTCCTTTTTAACCTTTTGGAGGAAGGGAAGGGGAGGCGGCACATAAGTACGATTTGGTGATTTAGTAGAGTTCTCAATCGGTTTCTCATTAGAAGCATCATTATCATCTTGCACATCAATCACATTATCATTTTCAAGCACAACATTATCAAGTTTAGGAGGCAAAGGAGCCTCACACTCTTTCTCACTCACAACAACATCCGAACTACCATCGACTTCAAGATCCTTGTAGGGATCCTCCAAGGATAACCCACTCCTTGTAGTGATGGCATTCACATGATGAGTAGGGTCTTTAGGGTTAGAAGTTTGTCCTGCAAATGCTCCGATTGGCCTCATTGGATTAGCTAAGGCTTGGTTAGCCACTTGGGTTTCTAAGGCCTTGTCGGAAGAGTGAAGAGTGTCAAACTTTTTGTTTAATTGTCGAAATTGGTCTTGGACATTCTCATTGGTTTTGACTTGGTTAGAAATGAGACCGCTCAACATGTTTTCAATATTGGTCAATTGAGAAGGTTGGACACTTTGAGAATTTGAAGGACCATGATAGAAATGATTATTGTGACCTTAAAAAGGGGGTCTTTGTTGGCCAAATCCGGGTGGAGGCAAGGCTAATGATTGAGGATTTTGGACATTTTGACTCCGATAGGAAAGATTGGGATGATTCCTATACCCTAGATTGTAAGAGTTTGAGTAAGCATTGTTTTGTGGCCTTGTGTTGTAAGATTGGAGGGCATTCATGTCATGGATCATGTTAGGACTTAGATTCACGTAATTCATGGATTGAGACGGACAAATATCATATGAATGACCAATACCACCACATGACTCACAACTAGAGGACATGACACTCACATTCATGGGGGATTGGGGGACATGTTGGGGACCTCGCAAACCATGAATACCTCTAGAAGAGGTAGTAAGTGACTCTACCTTCTTTGTAAGGTCTCCGATAAGGGAATATAGCTCCGGGTCGGATTTCACTTGAGCAACTTTGAAAGGAGTACTCGTAGTGCCCCAATGTGAGTCGGTCCTAGCCATCTTTTCGATCAAAGCCGTAGCGGCTTCATCCCCCAACTCATTGATTGCCCCACCCGCACTAGCATTCACCATTGCCTTCGTTTGAGGCATTAGGGTATTGTAGAAAGTTTGGGTGGTCATCCAATCCGGTATCCCATGATGAGGGAAAGCTCTCAACAAATCCTTATACCTATCCCAAGCCTCACTCAAACTCTCCATCTCGTCTTGTTGAAAAGTTTGGACTTCCGTCCCCAATTTTGCGGTTTTGAAGGGAGGGAAGTACTTGTCAAGGAAGGCTCTTGTGAGGTCGAGCCATGTGTTGAAGGTATTTGGAGGATGAGAATTTAACCAACGTTTTGCACCATCCCTCAAAGAGAAAGGGAATAGCATGAGCTTAATCGTATCATCCTCAACTCCGTTTCTCTTCATGGTTTCACACTTCTCCTTGAAAGTGAGGAGATGCATGTAGGTATCCTCACTAGGCAACCCATGGAAGACGTCTTGTTGGATGATACCGATCAAAGCCGGTTTTAGCTCAAAGTTGTTGACCCCAATACTACCATGGTTAATGGGAGAAGTGGCCGCATTTGGGTCCATTCGATTATGATCCCCAACCGTAGCCATTTCAAAAAGGATGTTTTGTGGTTCAAGATGGTCTATTTGTAGTTCAATTTGTGGAGGGTTTTCTTGTGGCAATATTTGTTGTGAGGAGTTTTGTGGTTCAATTTGTGGTTGTTGGGTATTGTAGTTGTTGGCAAAAGGGATATCAAGAGCCCCAACCCGAGTTTGAGCCGTCAATTTCCTTCTAAGCCTCAAGTAGCGCTCCGGGCTCGGGAATGAGAGGTAGAAGATCTTGATTAACACACCTATGCATCAACAAACTAACAAGCACGTAAAATCAAGTGCACGAGGCACTTGGGAGGGAATAAATCACAACAACCAACAAATTAACAAAGTAACAATGACTAGTCTTTAAAACTAAACAAAATCAATATCAATCACTAAACAACATAGTCCCTGGCAACATCGCCAAATTTGACACGCCTAAATCTAGGTTCAAGGGAGTCTAATCATCCTAGCATAGCTTAGGGTCGAATCCACGAGGACGGGGTTGATTGTCTATTAATTATAGCTCCAATTTTAGTCTAATCCAATTAATATGAGAGAGTATATCTAATTACTACCATTAATTGACTATTGAGCAAATAAAGTTGGAAGCTTTGAATTGAAACCGTTAATTAGGGAGTTAGGGGGTATAAGTGGGGTCCATGCAACAAAGATGAATTCTTTATTTAGGGGAATTAACAACAACACTCAATGAGATTGATTCATGCCAAATGAGGGACAACAAATGATTAAGACCCTCTCAAGCACTTAATCTAATTCCCAATTAATCGATTAAATCATTCTCATGCAATTAACCAATCAATCCTACCTACTTGTGCTTAATTGGGCCTCGAATCTCTTATGTTTGCCTAATTAGTGAAAGATACAACTGCCCAAGTGTACATCCTAGGCAATCATGCAATTAAAATCATAAGGGTAGCAATTGGGCACAAATCATATGATATACATAACAATAAGTTAATTGCCCATATAAAGACACCACCTTTGTCACATTTCCCACACCCCCTAACAATAAAACTACTCACACATCATTGAATTAACACTAATCTCAATTATTAGAGTCATAGACATGATACTAAACATGATAACTATATAAAGATTCAAACTTGTAATTATAAACTAGTTAAACAACAATTAAACATGAATTTAATAATTTATAATAACCAACAATAATTAAAACAAAATAAATAAAAATAAAGAAAAAAGAGAGGATAGGTACCAAGGTGTGGTAATAAAGAGATGAGGTGAAATGAATCATACTTGAATAATAATAATAATAAACCTTGACAATTGTTGCAAAATCTTTGAACAAAATGAAAGATGAAAAGATGAAAGAAAATACAAGGGTGGAGAATCCAAAGTTCAAACTAGGAGAGAGATAGAGAGTTTTGGATCCCCCTTTGAATTAGTCTAAAAATATCTAAGAAAAGGAGAAAGTGGCTATTAAATTAGAGTAGGTGGATATTTATAGGGGAGAAAGGAAAAGACGAAAAAACGGGTAGAAAAGGCGAATCTGGGGCTTCGCTCGGCCAAACGCTCACCGAGCGAATATACGCGCTCGGCGAGCGGAGCTTTACGCTTAGCAGAGCGGACATTGGCTCTTCGAGCAGCGTCCTGCTCCTCGTACGCTTGGCGAACGGCCGGCCGAGCGGTCAAAAACTGACGCGCGCACTTGACTTTGGAAGGCCATATCTCACTCGTTTCTTGGTCAAATAGAGCTTATAATACATCATTAGAAAGCTAACGGGATGAACTTTCATCTTTAACTTGAATCATCCCAATATCTGCTCTAAAACTTGAGATATCACATTACCCCTTTGCGTGAAGAGTCTTCAAATCATATGTTTGCCCTCTCTTTGCTTCCAAACTTGTATTATCGTCCCTTACTCTCGATTCCGGTGCCTAGGGTCCTGCTCCAAGCTCTATTTCCGCTCCTTGGCTCGTTCGTGCTTCGGGTTCCGCTCCAACGTGCTCTGTAGGTGTTCCTACAAAAGCCAAAAGGAAATTGTAGAACCCGATTCTCGTACACAATAGGAAATGTACTAAATTATGGAAAATAGCATCGAATTGAGCCAAGATAAGCATATACATGAAAATGGCAGAAAATTGGCTATACAAACATCAAAATTAGGGGACGGGATGCATAAATCACACGAAAAAAGGGGCCAAAATATTTGTATATCAGGTTGCCTACAACAGGCTGTCGAGTACCAAGAGAAGAAAATCAGTTGCCGAAGCATGAGAGGGAGAAGGTGGACGAGTTGAAGAAGGTTTATGGGTATAAACGGGGTTTCAGTCTGAGCGCCCTCGAGGAATTCATGTTGAAAGAGACACTGTCGGCCGAGAAATTCAGACGCGTCTTCTTACTTTATATACTCGGTGTTCTCTATGCCCAACAACATCTCCGAGCATCTCTCATGTTCATCTCAATGCGGCCATACACTGTTTTGAATTATTCAAAGACTTTACATGGTGTGAATTTATTTATGATTGGCTAATGGAAGCCGCGGGACGCTTATGTGGCGACGTCAACAACAAAGAGACCGAGGGTGCTGGTGGATGTGCTCTCGTGTTTCTGGTATGCTTTTTCCAATCAACATCGTCCTTGAATGTCATAATTTAACTTATTTTATGGTTGTGTTTAAATACAAATTCAATCAAATGCTTTTCCTTTAGTGTAGATACTTTATTTGGATCATAAACCTCGGCCAACCGGTATGAACTGGTACCACAATCCAAGGCTTTTGGCGTGGAGCGATGACCAGATTACGGCAAGCATAGTGGCTGATTCGAAAGTAGTGAATGATAAAATGAAGTATGGGAAGTTGAAGGTAAGCCGTGAAATATTATAAAACAATACATGGTGGTTCGATTTTGAATGATGTACTCATCAATTGTGCTATACATTGCAGTTTGTTCGGGATGTTTATTATGGATACAACCACCGGATTGAAGAAAGGGACAGACCATTGTTAAATAATCATTTTCAATCTTTGTACAATGGTGTGTTGTTGTCGTCTGTTTCAGGGGTGGATGCTTCATTAGATGAGAAAGTCATTGTCAAACAACGAAAGCCATCCCAAAAACAACGTAAGAAACCTCCAAAGCCGGTTGTTGGGCGTTTGATTGGTAAAAATGAACTAAAACGGAAGAGGAATGAAGATCTTCAACCAATTGATGAAAACCAAAACGCACCAACAAAGAGGATAAGATCGCAGCCATGTGTGAGTAAGAAGGGAAAAGAAGTACCCGAAAGGACGAGACAACGAAAAAAGGGTGGCAAGTCAGGGGTTGTGAATGAACAAGGAACCGAGGACAATGCGGCTACGGTTGGAGGGGATTTTAATCCCACTCAGAATAGTCCACCACATACTATCATATACTTGAAGTAGAGCCTCCAATTAGAAATGACAACATGGAGTTATCCCCAAAACACTTCACTCCTCCTCAAAACCCGGAGTGTCTTCCTCAAAACCTGGAGTAATCTCCACAGCACCCCACTCCTTAAATCATTCCTCCTCATACGAACGCTTCAAATGAGACCAAGGAGTCTTCTCCTCCTCAAATCAGTCCTCCTCGTACTCAGACTCAGACTACCTCTATGTAGATGGATACCCTAAGCGCAAATATGACGGTATCCGGTCCGGTTATGGCGGCCCAAACAGAAGCAGTGGAAAATCAAGATAGAGTAGTTCAAAGTCCTGGTAAGGAAACTCATGTTGGAGGTGAGCAAGGCAGTATTCCTTTAATCGACGACTCATGTAACGACTATCTGTGGGATGGTTTAATTAATAGAGGTGGTTGGTTAGGTGGAAGTGGGGATGACATTCCTAAACAGGGTGATGGTACTGCTGATGATGTTGGCCGACTTTTTGGTAATACTAGAATCCCACAATCTGAACTTCAAATCCCACAATTTCAAACTGGGATCCCGGGAACTCAAACGGAAAACCAGGATACTAATATTGGAATCCCGAAAACTCAAATTGGTATCGAGGCTGGCATGGATGGTCAATCGGGGGTTGATGGTGAGCAGACCAATGACGCACCAAAAGACAATGACCCCCCTGTATCGTTAGCGCAGGTGGCAACTGTTGGTGGTGGGAATACAGCTATTGTCGGGGGGTCTCCGCCATCTAAAGAATCTTCTTCTGTTGCTGTTGCTGCTAGTCAGCCAACAAGTGAGGATAGAGTTTTTCCCAAGTTGACTACGCCACCAGCAAAAGAGTCGGCCTCATCAAACCCAACATCTATTGATGTTGGAATACTGGAGTTCATTAACCAGTTTAGTCGAGAAAGAAGGCCGACTACCCACAACTACTTGTTTGATGATGATGGACTTACGGCAACAGCGTGGAAGCCTAACAAAGAAGCCTATGAAGTGATTGATTACATCTTGTCATACCCTCATCACATAACCCCCACAAGGTAAACTACTATATACTCACCGAGATGGAAGTCTTGATTCAATATAATGTAGTCCTAATAGTACTTGTATATTATTAGGAACCAAGTCAGGGGTAAAAAACAAGACAACAATCCTAAGGAAAATGTCATTCGGGTTGATGGGATGTACATTGACGGACATGAGCTGCGCGATTACATCACAACACGGGCGGAAGTTAAGTCACCTCTTATGAGGACAGTTGCCATGTTGTTGAACAAAAATGGAATGATGGCAAACAGAATCTGAAGCTTATGTTTTATCCTGAGTTCATGGTTAGTACAAACATTTAGTATGGGTTTTTTTATGTTCTCAAAACAACCAACCATTTTTTTAATTTTGAAATAAATTGTAGGAATGTGCAACCGTTACAAATGACAAGGGAACACTGGTCTTCAATGTCTGTGGAGATCCAACTCAGTGAAGAATATGGTGAAATTTTTGAAGAAATATGACTACAACAATTGTTCAATGGTAATTTCTAAACCCACCTCTACTTTTTTTGTGCCTTTCTAATTCCAACTTCACCATATATAATAATTTTGTATTGTATGTGTACGAGTAGTTCTTCATCCCCATTTGCTTTAAGGAGCAATTGTGTTGCTATGTGTTTGATGTAAGAGATCGAATGATTGCAGTATTGGATTCAATGAGATCCATCAATGATGGTTTCCACAAGAAAATTCATGGGGATATTGATGCAGGTGCAAGAAGTAATAAGCCATTCAAATTTGAGAGCCAAGATTTGAGGAGAAATCTAATTGAAGACATTCTGAAAACTCAGGTTTGCGCACTTAAATTCGAGAGCCTCTTTGAACCCTCAAATGAAGTCCAGAAATTTTGTGCCATACCATTTTGGAAATATAAGAGATTAAACTAATCAATGGTTTTAGAATTACCAGCAAATTTTTTATATATAAGATGTAGTTTAATTTTGTAACCGGATCACAACAAGGGTTTCATCAGAAAATTCAGATTACAGGTCATCCCAAAAAGTATTCAAATCGTATTAATTGAGCTTAATTGGTGTTTAGGAGTGCATCAGATATGGTGATCATCCTTTCCTTTTTTTAATAATATGAACATAATTCACTCAGCAATTATTAACATTATATGTTACCAGATCCCAAATAGATGGATTTATTCTATAGATTGATGTCGGACTTGGGTTTGGGCCAGTATAAAGTTCATGGGTGGTAGCTGGTGAATGATCGAATACCGATACAACCAAACCTGTAAGTTTGATATGCAAATATGTTATGATTGACGATTTGTTATATTGTCCATTTATTGTTATACATTTGTATTTCCATCCTTTTATTGTTGTATTGTTATAGGAAAGTTTGTGGAATTCACATGCTCCTAGCAATTTCATTGTGGAACGGAAGATGGGTTTCTAATAAGACGGTAAGAAATAAAGTTCTCACATTCATATAGCAATTTCATTGTGTACCAATGCCCAATATCAAATAATATTCATTTCAACATGTAGGTGGAAGGTTATTTTATGTCCGCTAGAGTACTGTTCATTACTACCTCTTGCCTACACGAAATGAACGAAGCGGCATGAGAATTGAAGGAGAGGGCTCCTCTTGCAGCACAGGAGAAATTGCGTGATAAGAAGAAGAGGCAACGCAAGTGATTTATTGCTCTTATGAAGAAGAAATTATGCGTGTTTCAACAACTTATGACCAACTTTTATAATTTCTGTAATATTAACATCTTGCGTGTGGATGTGGACATGTTAACTTTGACATTATCGTTATGTATGTTGAAAGTCGACATTCATTTGCAAGTAGTCGACCAATGCTACGGTTAGGCAAAAAAGTTGTCCCTAATACTCCGGCTTGACAAAAAAGTAACGAAGTATGTGTTAACATACAAACAACACCTTAACACTCTAACGACGTTGCCATGCAGACCCTTGAATAGATTCCTATAGCCGAAGTTCCACTGAATACAAGTTAAACCACTTGGATGCTAATTCAGGTCCAACAAATCGACTCCACTCTAATTGAATCGGAGCCATTCGAAACATCTCCTTAACGTTCAGCAGCAACTAATAATTACTTGTGTTTTGCAAAATCAAGATTGCAGATGGACGGTCTGTTCCTTCCGCGCAAACCAAAGGCAAGTATGTCGTTTTGTAACGAACAAGATTTCTTTTCACATCCGGAGGACAATAGATTGCATATACCACGATAGCCCAATTCAGCGGACTTGCAAAACCGAAAAGATCGCGGCCATTCATCCAATTGAATTGACCGCACGTCTCATTATTTTCCCACATAATCCGAGCCAATCCTTCTACCCATAACTCTTGGGTACAATAAATGGGAATGTAGGTCGGCTTCTTCACCTCTGTGTGGAGGATTCCTCTCATTTGCAACCAAGCATCCTCACTACCTAAGAGGGATTGATATATACATCGGAAACCACAATGACCATCTCCCTTCGGATTGTACCACCCATCAATATAGTCCAACACGCCAGTTGGGAGGATTGTTGAGAATGGATAATTGTTCATGTCATTTCTAAAGTTCAATATCATTGGTGCCCTGGCTGGAAACAAATAATGTGCGAAAGCAGTCAGAATTTATTGTCAAAATAATAACAACCCCCTAAAATTTATATAAAACTGTGAGTACGTAATTAGGTTACCTAATTGACACAAGTGTATTGTGAATTGTTTTGTGAATTAGAAGGATCAGTGTTTGGTGTAGAACGGGATTTAGTTGTTCGAGTACGCTTCGTTTGAGATTTGCGTGCTACATGCTGAAAATGTGAAAGACTACGGGTGTACTATTCCTCTTACGAGGCCGGCCTTTCGGATGCTCCTTTACCTCCGGCTCTTTCAAACACATCTCTTCTGGACGAAGTGCGTTTTGCAATCTAATGGTGATGTGTCGTATCATAGGCGCACCGCTACAACGGGCTTCCTCCATTAGATTATCAAATTCCCGCAGGTCCCTCTTTTCATTATCACCATTACCAACACCTTCATTCAGTGATCGATCATAAATCAAGGTTGACCAAAATTTACACAATTCATGGGGGTAAAAATTGCAACCTTCAACAATTGCATTGCCAATTCTATATGCGCATGGAAGGCCATGAGTAATAGGAAGCACACACCTACAGTCTTCATAAACAGTTTCGCCTAGGTCATAATACTGTTTTCGCTCGTCTCTCAACAAATCTAATGTAGTAAATGAAACCTAACAACGCAAAAATATAAATGGAGGACCTAATACTTCAGATAGTATCTTACTGCGAGCATTTTCAAGTTGTTTATTCACCTCGATATGCTGCCCTTCAATATGCCCATGTGATTTTCGAAATAAGGAGTCAACAGAGTTCTTTGAGGTCTCAAGCGATAGTTTCAACGGTGCATGACCACTTTCAACCCGACTTGTGGACGTGTTACCAAGGTGGAGGACGTTATTAGTGTAACAAAACGCAAATTTTTGCGCATGAGCCAACCACTCCTTCTCAAGGTACGAGCTAAGTCCAGGAAGCTTGTTGTCCCAATTGGCATGGAGTGCCTTTTGACGAGCCTTAAAACCATCCTCTGTTAGGGAATTTATTAACGGATACCAATACGACCTTTACACTCTCTTTGTAGCCTCTTCATTACGATCAAACGACTTAGTCGCATGACCGACAACTTTCTTGTTTATGTGACAACGACACAACAAGTGGCGAGGCAGGGAATATCTCAGCAAGAGGCTTGAACATTGTTATTTCTTTATCCATAACAATTGCCGTTGGAACTATATCACCCAACAAGTGCTTAAGCTGAGTTAAAACCCAAGAGTAAGATGACGAGGTCTGGTCTTTCATAAGAGCATAACCGATGGTAAAATTCATCCCAACCGGGGTTCATCCAAGAATCTCAACCAATGGGATGTTGTACTTATTTGTCCTGTAAGTTGCATCAATTAGTATTACCAGACAATAAGTACGTAACATTAGTAGACCAATTGGATGACATAGAAATATATGAGTCAGCTACACACCATCGTTGTCGTGAAAACAAATATAACCATGCTCCTTAGCTTGTAGGAAAGTGTACGGAATTGTATCCAATTCTCCCATTCTATTAAGCCTTGTCTTTTGCTTCTCATTGTAAAACTGTTTGGAATTATGGAAACCATCTTCTTTGGAGTCATTTAGGAACTTCTTCATAGCACGAACGGGGACATTAGCAGCCTCTAAAGTCCTAATCGTTTCCCTGTCCGTGGTTGAGAAACCCACCCTTTGCCTATGCCCTTCCTTATAGAAATCAAACATGTGATTGTGAGTCCCTCCTTTATTTATACCACAGATGCACCAAGTCGTGTCATCCAACTCTTGTACTCTTAAAGAAAAAGGACATTTAAACTTCCCGGTTTTTGTTCTAGACCTCTTCTTCTCAATATCAGAATTCAGCTTACATCCTACTCTCCTTCGACCCTTATCACAAGTTATATAAAACCTTGAAAGTTCGTAGGACCAGCTTTTCTTAGAAGACGTAACGAGAAAAAAACCTTTACTCATAGCTATATCATTTGCCCATTTGAAAGCCTCGTCATATGATGTGAATTTTTGAGAAGTAATAAATAAGGGAGTGTAATCAACTTTGTCTCCAAAATCTTCAATGTTTAGCTAACATATGAAAATGCAACCAAAATTACTCACAAACTTTAACACACAAGCCATATGTACTACACTATTTAGTAAAACATATTGAAAAACCAACTCACACATGCAACAAACGTACTCACACAGCGTGCTAATAAAAACATGAAAAAACCTACTCAAACATGCAACAATCATACTCACAAACTCAAATCAGCGTCCATAAATGGGCTCACATAATCTCCTTGTAACTGGGCCCACATAATCTCCCTGACAACACGTGCTAATAAAACCATGAAAAAATCATACTCAAACATGCAACAATCATACTCACAATACCAACAAAAACAGCTCCGAATACTAGGCCCACATAATATCCCTGTAACAGGGCCCACATAATATCCCTGTAACATGGCCCACATAATCTCCCTGTAAATGTGCTTCAAAAAAAATTGTTCTTACATCAATTAAACTCATGATTAGACCACGAATTTCGAGCCCCGATCATCTACGATCTTTCATGTTGATGTTGTTAACAGAACTCATGATTAAACGCTGATGATGAAGATGATGTTGATGTTGTTAATAGAACCATAACTCTCCCTCATAATTTCGCATTGTTGTTTTTATGACAGAACCAAGAAACAAAGGGAGATGTTAATATTAGAATGAAGATGAAGTAAAAAAGAAATCAAGATGAAATAAAATCAAGATGAAGATGATAAAAAGTACGGAAATTAAATGAAGATGATAATAAGTAATAATTATCATAAAGTAAAGTAATGGAAGTAGGTGAGGGCTTTAACTCTTGAAGAAACAGCTAAGGGGCACAATGGGTAACAAAATCTGAAGATTTTAAGGGAATGGGCAAAGTCGGTACTTCATATTTTGGGCGTCAAATAGGCCCACCATTTTTGGGCATCAAAGAGCAACCCCCAACTTTTATTGGTTAATAGTATAGACATTGTAGAATTTAATTTTTAGGTCATACCTTTCACAAGGCACTAATAGTTTAGACATTGTATATTTCAAGTTTTACGTCATACATTTTACATTGCATTATTCAAAGGAGTTGAACATGGTAAATAGAGAGGTTAAAGTCAAATATGATTTGAATGTATCACTTTACTTTTGTCAACATGCATTGTATTTATTAAGTGAAGTAAATTGGTGCGTCATGCATGCATTGAAATTAAAGGCAAGACATGCATGAAACTCATAGGATCAAATGTATCATTTTACTTTCTCAACATGCATTGTGTTTATCAAGTGAAATAAATTGGTGCATGCATGGAAAGACAAGACACATGCATGAAACTCATACGATCAAAGGGCAACGTACCTAATAAAATGAATGGTCAAAGCAAATGTTTTAGAGTTAATGACAATGGTTGAATGTATCATTTCTCTTCCAATTCTCAAGGTTCATAATCCAAATACTTAGGTCATTAGTGCATGAACTTTAGGCTAATTTGACAATATAAAAACCACATTCTAATTTCAAAAGAACATCTTTCCACCCATTCTTATTTTGATTGATGTTGATATTAATATTGATTGTTTGAAGTTCTCCTGCCATTTGATTCATTTGTTGCATCTGAAGTTCTTAAAATTGTCAAAAAGTAGGTTACGACCATGTAGCTTTGTTTTCAATTGTTTGTTGATATATATTCGATATTATTAGGAGTAAAGTATGAAAATTGTCGTTACGAATCTGATATGCACATTCTTAAAATGCGTACTCTGATAAAAAAAATCTTTTCAATTTTGCCCACATAAATATACGACCTATGCTATCTAGTTGTATATATTAACAAGTTCATTCCCTGAAGTGAATGTGATCTTCCATGATAATAGAAAGTATCATGCCAGTAGTTATGATCGTGAATATGATTGTGGTCGAGACAATTACAAATAACAATCACAATACGAGTCCTACAATTTTATGATAATGATTATCTATATATAATCGGACAATGCTTTGTAGTCTTCCGTAAGAATATCGTAGAGGAATTTGAGTTAATTTTGAACCCGAAGTTCGAATAACAAGAAATTTATTTGAATTAACTAAGACCAAGCTTTGACGCGAAGTTCAAAGTTCATTGTTTGACTAGAAGTTCAAAGTTCATTATCTTAACATTATGTGACTACCAAAAACAAAAGATATGATTTTGAGCCTAAAGTTTTAAATAATACACATATTATTTGGATAAAAATAAAAATAAAACTGATATGCCCATTTTGTACGCATCAACTTGATGGTTTTCATTGCATTTTTACTCGCAAAATTATGTCATATACTCTCTATTGGTGTTGAGCATCGATTCTAAATTTTGATGTAATTTTAGTGGTTTTGAGAACATTTGGATGCAAACAATTGAAGAGTTGATGAAAGAGCTTTACGGGAAGAATTGGCAGCCCACTCTTGGAGTTTGGCTGATCGTTAGAGCGAAGAAGAGAGGTTGCGGTAGTAATATTTGACGGTCCGCCGAAGGACCATGGCGGACCGCTATGGAGCTTGGCGATCCGCTTTTCACTCATGGCGGACCGCCACGGCCGGGTTTTCCCATTTTTTGTTTATTTCTATTTTACGTTTTTGCCTAGAACTATATAAATAAAAACCTCGGCGTTAGGTTTTATTAGTCAGACTTTTTAGAACAAAGACAAGGGTTTCTATGGATTGTATGAGGAGAAAATTCCTTTATTTCTTGATCGATTAATCAAAGCATCGCATTGACAATATCGTGAGTTTAATCTATTCCTTCTATTGTTTTCAATTATAGTCTTATCTTTCATTCATATTTCATTCATATTTTCAATTATCTTTTGTGATTGCTAGGTGTACAAGTAGTATCATTGCTTAGATTAATTAATTGCTAGTTTAGATAAGTCAACGGGATCTATTCTTTGATTGATCTTTACGTTGTAGCAACCCAAATTTATTGATTTTTATGTAATCATCGTTAGTGAATTAGGCCAAAGATTTGACTCACATGTTAAATACGAAACGTGCGTAGTATTGCATGTTTTTGTCGAAATTTTTCTAATTCTTATTGCTATTATCAAATTGAATCTAATCGTGCGGTTAGATTATTTGATAGTTAGGGTTATTGGGTAGTGCCGATCACGCCTTTTAGCTAATATTAGAAGAGATTT
The DNA here is from genome assembly GCA_038382645.1 of Spergularia azorica. Lineage (NCBI taxonomy): Eukaryota > Viridiplantae > Streptophyta > Magnoliopsida > Caryophyllales > Caryophyllaceae > Spergularia > Spergularia azorica. The sequence continues at coordinate 23,196 of JBBYHQ010206566.1, forward strand.
GGGAATTCTGTTTCCACGATAGAGTAAACGAGATTGATAGAGCAATAGTGATAAAGTGCGTTGTGGGAATTAATTTTCAACATAAGTTTTATCATTGAATTACATTTCATGACTTGGTTTTTGTTCACTCTAGTTAGTTTGACAAACACAACTCTCAATCCCCCATTATTTGTTATTTAGGCACTTTAATCTAATACTATATATTAAAACCTGAAACCAAGTCTTTCCTAGAAAGACACTTGGCATTTATTAATTGAATAGAACATAAAAATAGAATTAAATATAATTATCGGTTAAGATATGGTAATAAATTATCATAGAGTAGTATAATATAGCTAATTTATGGAAAATAATTATTATGGTAATTTATTTGAACAAAGATAAGCTGTAGTATAGTATACTAATTTATGGACTATAATCATTATGGTAATTTATTAGAACAAAGATAAGCTAACATTTTTCTTATAAAGTGAGTATAAACAATATAAATATATAGCCTGGGCGTGGCACGGGCATGCAAACTAGTTCATTATTACATCTGACAACCCATTTCTTTGTGCATACGATCCCTACTTCCCTACTACTGTTGTTAGGATATATGATTATTTTTGATAGATAATCGCGACTTTAGTCTCACCAAATTTTGTGCTTGTTGTGATTTGTGGATTAACTTCTAGGATTTCTTTTTTTAATAATTAATGGTATTAAGGGTAAATTTGTTTTAAAAAAAGAAGTCAAACTCAATAAGGGCCTAACGGTGTTAGACGCCGTTAGTGAAAAAACTCAAAAAACGTGATTTTACAAACCTTAGGGGCACGCTGGACAGCTCGAAAACCAAAGGGGTATACCAGAAAAACTCGGAAATCTCAGGGGTACATTGGACATTTTCCCTTATATCTTTTAGTTTTTCCACACTTTAATTGCAATTTAGACTTGTCCCTCTTTCTTGTGGATACGATATCCACTTCCTTTTCTAGTTAGCTTGATATAGTGGTAATTTGACCTAGGTTTAACGACAATATAGCTCGTCAACTACCAACAAGGCTTTCATCTTTTAGATCCCACGAGAGAATTTATGGGTCTAAGAGGTGACTTCCTGATCTGCCCATTTTGTATGCATCGTTTATATGGTTTTTAGTTGCATTTTAACGTTCCAATTGATGTAATACACTCA